>KK118151.1:163290-186436 GCA_000611955.2 Stegodyphus mimosarum | reverse complement strand
ATAAATATTAATTAATAAAATTAATCATTGATTAAATAATTAATAATCAATTAAAATAATCATTAATTAAATAATTAATTATTAATAAAGTAAACTAATCATTCATTAAAGACTTCAGAATTAATTAAACAAATTACAGCAGTTAATCATGAATTTCGAAAATTACAGAAATTAGACATATGTTCTTGAATTTACAAATTTCAAAACTTTGGCATTCGTCAACTGAAAAAATTAAACTAAACTTGTCCTTATTTAAAGAAAAATTGTTTTTATTTGTGAAGATAATAAGCAGATTATTTAAATGTGTATCATTTTTTCACGGTAGTTTCATAAATATTAATTAATAAAATTACCAAATTATCAGCAACATACATATCATTTAAACTTTTCCTCATCAACATCTAAAATCGCATTTTGATTAGCAATATAATTTCAACATATTACACTGTTTGACATTCAAAATGCAACACCAAGAAGGAGTGGTCAGAAAGTGATGAAATTTGGAAAAAAGACAGACACACCAAACAGCAATAAGTCTTTATTTCAAAATGATAGAATACAGAGCGAGAACGGCGTCGGCTCAGTAGGAGGTTGGACCACCGCGGACAGCGATGCACGAAGAAACACGTCTAGGCATAGAGTCAATAAAAGTGCGTATGGTGTCCTGAGAGATGGCTCTCCATTCCCTTTCAACCATTTGCCACAGTTCGTCTTCTGAACGAGGCAGGGGCAGAATCTGCAAACGGCGTCCAATCACATCCCACACTTGTTCGATTGGTGACAGGTCAGGAGAGTACGGTGGCCAGGGAAGCATCTGTATACCTTGCAGAGCATGTTGGCAGATGCGAGCACTGTGTGGTCGGGCGTTATCCTGCTCAAAAATTGCATTAGGCAACCCCTGAAGGTAGGTTATAGCCACCGGCCGCAGTGCATTATCCAAGTACCGTTGGGCCGTCATAGTTCTCTGAATACGAACTAGAGGTGACCTGGAATCGTAGGCAATAGCGCCCCAAACCATTATGCCACGTTGTCGCGCGGTGGGGCGTTCCACAGTTACTACCGGATTAGATCTGTCTCCACGTCGACGCCACACACGTATGCGGCGACTGTCACTGGATAAACAGAAGCGTGACTCATCTGAGAACACGACGTTTCGCCATTCTGTCATCCACATCGCTCCAGTCAGGCACCATTCTAAACGTTGGCGTCTATGCTGTGGGGTCAATGGCAGTCTTCTTAACGGACGTCGTGAGTGCAGGCCACGTTCAACCAATCGACGGGAAATGGTTCTTGTCGACACGGGAACATCCAGGGTATCTTGCACATGCTGCAGAATCGCGGCACAACAGACTTTCAGGACCGCCACAGCTTTTCGGCGGATGCGTCGATCCACGCGTGCTGACGTCACTCTGGCTGCACCTGCACCCCTCCTTCTTCCCACATTTCCTTGTTCCAACCATGTTCGTCATAGCCTAGACACCATGCTCGCATCCATGTGGGTATCAGCTGCGATTTGACGTAAGGACCAACCCGCCCTTCTCAGTCCGATCACCATACCCCTCGTAAATCGTCTATCTGCTTATCGTGCCTTCGTTGGTGGCGGCCTGGCATTCTCTCCTGTTACACATATCCTCCGGGATAAAAACCAACTTTCTTCGATAATTCGTCTGTCAGAAATAACAACACGAATATTGCCCATTCTGCACGTTCTTTCCCTTATATCTCACTTCACGTGCGTCGGAGAGCTACGCATTTCACATCATTCGCATACTCAGTGACGTGCGTCTACTCTAAAATGTCCATAAATTTCTGACCACTCCTTCTTGGTGTTACATTTTCAATGTCGAGCGGTGTATATCAGAGACAGAGTTTTCGTTTGATTTGAAAAATAAATGTAGAACTATTTTGCGATTTACAAAAATGCAAAGAAAATATAAGGGTATGAGTTTTAATAAAGTATTATTTAAAATTACTGTTTTGAAATAATTATTGGCAAAATTACAAATGTAAAATTACTTTATAGATCAATTAAATAAAAGCAGTATGATAAAAACGGGAAATTTTATGATAGAAATAAAGCTCTGTCTATAATTTATAACTTAATGCAGATTTCTATTTTCTTTAGAAATATTTAGCTCAAATACATAGTAAGCGTTTCATTCTTATAAAAGCGAAATTAGTATTATCATTTGATAAATTTCATTTATTAAGAAACAAATGGTTCAATGTATATTATTTTCTTGCTTTCTTACGGATAAAAAAAAATTATTACACGAGGAAATAAAATGCATAAAAATAATACTATTTTCTACAGAAATTTTGATAACATGATTTAAATTAACTAAGCAGGGAATTCAAATCAGTATTACACCTAGCTATTATCTTAAAAGTGAAATTACTTTAAAAGTTTTCAAAAATCTAATATTCGCTTTCAATTTAAATAATTTTATATATATTTTTTATTCAGTAATAGCCGAGGCTTCTATGAAATTAATTTTAAAGAAATTTATACAGGCATTAATCCAGACGTATATGTTAAATGCATAATCTTTCACAGTATAAGTTAACTAAACTATCAATTTTTTATTTTACGCTTATGCAGGTAATAAATTTGCACTAAAGTATTCATAAGTATTTATGAAAAATAAATAAAAAATAAATATCAACAGAACCATGTTGAAAACGTTCATGCTTTGTTAATTGAATAGCAATTTTAGAATGAATAGTTAAAAAAAATATTAATGAAAAGTTGATTTTACTATATTTTTCACATTTTTATAGACAATAGTAGCAGGAAATAGATAAAAAAAGAGAAACGTGAGTTACACTGAATTAAAGTTTAAATTAAATCTTTCATTCTGTAACGTAACACTCATTCACTTCTTTTACTTATATTCAAACAATTATTTTATTTAATTTGTAAAAGATTCAGTTTGTAAAAGCACAGAAAATTAATATCCCTAAATATCATAAATAAATTTACTATAAATCACCACTTTACATTTGTAACAGAAAAATCAAACAATCTGATTTTTGAAGTAAATTAGTATTTTTTATTCATACGTGTATCATCAAATACTATATTTTATTGAAAACATTAATAATAATTTCTTCATTAAAGTAACTTTTACGTACATCAAGACATTAGATGTGACTAATTGCTTAAAAGTAGATGTTGAAAAGTCACAAATAATCTCATTTTATTTCAGACATCAACAAGAATACCGTATATTCCTTAAACATATTCACGAAGTCTGAAAGTTGTTCATCTCGCTTTCAAATCGATTATTTGTGCTCATTTTAAGATAATGAGAAATTACTCCATCGAAATGAATTCAATTATTTAAGTACCTTCCTATATCTCAAAACAAATCCGCGTATCATTTATTATTAATTCATCTGAATTAGCGACAAAATAAAAATCCACTTTTTACTCTGAAATTCAAATGGCTTTCTAATTAAATGGAAAATGCTGAAATAATTAAATATGATACAAAATATGCTTAAAGATATATTAGATATGATAAAAAATATCCACATATGCTTCAAAAATGAATATTAGATTATTTTCTACTTTCAGTTAAAACTAGAGTTTCTTAATGCGAGGCTATGAGTGGTTAAAATTTATAAAATATTAAAGTATAATTACATTACAGAGGATACACATTTTTAAATCTAGAGAATTTCTCAATCTTCCTGCAAAACACCTAATTTTATTCTTCTGCATGTGTTTCTTCTTTCTTGTTTTGTTTTGCATGTATATTAATTTAAAACTTTCGCAGGTTGGTTTAAAAATTGTTACTGGTTAAAGAAATTGGTTAAAAAATTTGTTTTTTTACACAAATTGGTTAAAGAAAAATTTGCAAAGGCATTTGGTTTAAAAAAGCTTTTTTACACAAAATAGTTTTCGTTTTTATTGTGATCATATTGCTCTGAAATTTAAGGAATCAAATTTTTAATCAAAATCATCATAACAAATTAGCCAAGTGCTAATTTAATAGCTGGTGTTATGGATTTTGACGGCTAACCTTAAAATTTAGATAATTTGAATTTCAGTGTTTTCTAAATTTAATGGATGATTTATTACTCAGATTTTTTCAATATCACATTTTGAAATCGAGTCTGCTATATCAACAGTGAAAATATTTTTTGCTTTTGTGTCTAGTTTTTGCTGAATACATTTTTGTGAATTTTGATCTGCTTTTTTGTGACATTGGTGGCTGATCCCTTGTTCCTCTGTGTATGTTTTGCTATTTATAAATTTTTAGCAGATGCAAGCGTATCAAACCTAATTCAGTTGCAGACTATTTCAATTTCCTTTTTCAGATTTCTTTTATAATACTTTATAAATCATAAATTTATTTGAAGATATTATAGCGATCCTTGGATAACATTCAAATGCATGTACTGAAATAAATCTTTCATAAAGTTACTCTTAAGCAAATAATAAGAGTTCATTTGAATTGCTGTAATTTTCACAATTATGTACACAATTGCTTTTTTGTTTTTAAATTCAAGGTATAAGTATGTTATGAATATGTATGCTGGATTTCAGAAGAGAAATAATTTGCTCTTATTTTTCATAGTGAATTACATGGTAATTAAATTTAACTTTGCGTCTTAATGTGTAAACTTGTCCGCCAACATTCGAACTACAGGTCTTGCATTTGCCAGCTAAACTTGTTATGCAGAGGAAGGCGATAATTTTAATATAAACTTGTGGCGAATCTTTAAATCTCATGAGAACGTCGCATTGTAAGACGAAATAATTCTTGAGAGAAGAAAAATATTTCCTTATGTGCACCAGGAGACTTTTTTAATATAAACTTAATCTTAAACCAAACGTCAAAAATTGGATTAAATGTAAACTCATATTACCTCAATATTTTGTAACAATAATGAAACCATAGGAGCTGGTTAAAGAATAATTATAAATCTCAGTTATAACTTAGGTAATTAAGAGACCATTGTAATAATCCTATCTGGAAGTTAAAACTTATTCCCAACTATTAATGTATTGGATCGAGGCATTATTGCCATAATCTTGATTAGAGCTACTTTAAAAATAAAATCAGCAAAGTTTTTTGCTTTGTGAGATTCCAGCTATTATTGCTTATCTTAATCAATTGTATTCTTATTGAAATAATTTTAATATTTATCAGAGTTAAACTAATATTTTTTCGATAATTTGGGCGAGAAAATGAATTCTTTGAATTTTGAAAACATTAGGTTCTTTTTATGTTTGATAAATAAATTAGCTAAAATTATATGATTTATCCAAATTTGATGTGGCTACATCTAAAGGCAAATTAAACATATCCTAATAGAAATTTAAAATTTTCAAGAAAATATTTTGTTTTTACTTCATATATATATGGATATACATATATGTTTTAAGTGATTTTCTGCAAGTATATCAAATAATGTAATGAAACTTCCTACTTAATATACCTTAAGAAGTTAAAATACGGAGTTTGCTTAAATTTTTCGTATTGAAAAGTTAAATTTGAATAACTAAAACTTTTAATTATATATTTTGTCATAGGTTAACTTCATTATACATGTTTGAAGAAATAGAAGAGCTAATATAGCAAAATGTTGTTATTGAATTATTTTTACTTGAAATTTTGTTATGCTTTATTTAGTGTGCATATATATTTTGTATCTTGAGGGAAATTTGTAAGCTATTTGTAATAGTACACTATTTATTAAATAAATTATACTATAAACTTACTAAAATAAACTATTTATATTGTTTCACATGTAGTACACTTACAGCACCACTAAGATAACGGATGTAGAAGGCTTCTCATTGTGCATTAGGTTATTCAAATTTCATTAAAGAGTTATTTTTGTATGTGATATTCCCAATATAATTCTGCAATTCTTCAAGACAATCTCTAAAAGTGGTCATAAATTAGAATAATTTGAATACAGATAATCTAGCTTAATAGCTTTTGCTTAAGGAAACAGTTTTTGTAATAATATATAATTTTGCTTCTACTTTGTTCCGTAAATGACCCTAAATGCTACCTGTGAATCAATGTGAATACCTGTGAATCAATGAATCAATGTGACTTGCTTAGCTAGTTCTGACAAAACAAGATCTTTCGCTTGTTTACGAAATGCTGTGAGCCATTTCACCCGAAATCAGCATTTACCCAATTCGAACTTTGCTGTTCATTAAAAGAATATTAAAACATTTCCTCCAAAAAGAAAAAAAATTAGAAAAATAGAAGAAGAAAAATATTATACTTATATATATAAAATATTATACTTTTAGAAAAATATTATACTTGTTATTATTTCTTCAGCCTTGCATAATAAAAGAACTTGTAATAGTAAAAAACAAGGTTCAAATAAAGTTATTTTTAATTATAGTTCAAATTGCATGTAATATGTGTCGTTGATTTGTAGGACTGAAATTGAGCATAAAATAATCCATGCAGACTAAAATATTTAAACTAAAATTCTGATTCCACTTATCTATATTCCACATCTCATATATTCCATTTTACCTCAAATGTATCAGAAAACTGAATTATTTATTCGGTAAACTCAGTTTGTGATGACAAGTTTAAAAGCAAAACTGATATTTGTTAAATAATCTGGCTTGAAGTTTTATAAGCAAATACTTAAATTAAAATATCATTTCCAAGCAGAAATAATAAAATTTCAGAGTTACTTTGGTTCTTAAGATGAGACTTCGAGTTTTAGAATACACGAGAAAAGTAAAGAAACAATTTAAAACTCAACTTAAATTTTAGAACAAATGAAGTTGTCCTTAGAGTTTCGAATTACAGTCATTTATTAATTTAGTTTTTATAAATAGGCAGAGATGGGAGACATAATATTAAAAGGCAGGAGCTGAATTTACCAATCAATTCGAAATTGATAAAATACAATCAGTGCATCGTTACACTGTTTCCTTATTTTTTTCAGCCACATTTGGTGATGACAGATATCGTTAAATACCGTTACCGTTATGATTATTTTCGTAGCAAGCTGCCATATTTATTATCGAATATAAGGATCATATTAATGGTAGCAGTGTAAAAAAATTGCTAGTTAGGAAACGATGGATAAAGTCCATAATGTGCTTGTAGTTAAACATGAAAAGGCTAAGAAGTGTTTGCGAAAATAGCAGCAACTGCTTTATACTCGTAATGAAATCTTGATGACTACAGATTTTACATGTATAATAACATGCAAGATGTTTCAAACGAAAGAGAAGACTTAACTTGCTTGCAAAACTAATTTCTTGTAATGCAAGAACGTGCCAAACATCACATGAAAGAAAAAAAAGAAAGGTTTTTTCACGTGTCCAGTGGCCAGTTCAGTATGCTATTTGAATATTACTGTTCTTCTTCGTTTAGATAATTTCTTCTGCTGCATTCTTGACCTTCTGGTCTCTGAGACAATTCCTTTTGATGCTTTCCTCTGGGAGTTTCATCACAGATATCGTGCGCCAAACATCCTTATTTACCATATTATCAAAACTTTGGTGGTAAATTGTTGCATCAATGCATTCCCTGACTACTGTAATCTCGTTCGAAAAACGTGATATTGAATTAATAAATTTAACACATAAAACGTTAATAATAAAAAGACAAAAAAAATTTTACGAGCCATTTTACTAAGAAAACTGTACATTGCTATGATAAACTGAGAAAAGACTGAAAAAAATATAAAAATATATGCCAACACTCAACACTTCATCGGGAATTCTAAACACACGTTGCTTTTAAAATTTTTGTAATTTTGCTGCTGAATTGTATGTAGCGTAAATGCGAAGAAAATGATGCCTAATAAAGAAGTTAAAAAGACAAAAAGAAATGCTTTAGTAGGAGCGAATGCAGCTGAGCAAAAGCATAAAAAAGACGACCTTTAAAGCCTGAGCTCTTTCAAGTCTTTTTTCCTTTTTTTAATTTGACGGTCTTAGGTATCGTTGTTTATCACAGTGCGAGGAAATTACATGATACATGCAGATTCTTCATTTTATTTAATTTCTTTAAAAATAACATAGGGTGATAATATTTGGTGGCAGCAATTTGAAAAGTGATGCAGCCTTTTATGATGGATGACGCAAAATTCCTTTTCGAGACTAATAACCCGTTAGGGTTAACGCCATTTTGGGCTAAAAATATTTTGTTGAATTGCAATTTTGGGGCGTAATTATTGCCGAGATTTCATTAAATTTATTACTACTGGCAACGCTTCGCCACATAAATTCTGTGAGATAAGAGTTCCAAGTATTGTCTCGCAGAGTCTTTGCTCTTCTTATTTCGCGGATCCGCTGATTCTGTCTATGGTTTGCGTATAAGCCCCTGTTTTTGAGATCGGGGACGCTATAGCAATGGTTTAAATTCAATTGTAGCAATAGCAACAGGTATGAACCAGAATTTGGAGTGGTGCCTACGTGTTGCTGTGTTTGGCTTCATCGTTCCTATAACGGATAAGTACTTCCTAAATTTATTTACGAAAAAAACGCGGAATGCTTACCTAAGTTTTTAATATTTTAATGTTTAAATCTTTTAATTGTATTAATACTTTAAATGTTTAAATTTTTTAATAGTAAACTTTTCTTTGAAATTTTAGATTGTAATATGATATTGTCAGACTTCAAATCTGTCTGACACCAGATTATCAGTGCCTTTTGATACAAGCAACGGTTTGCGGGGTTAATACCCTTTAGAGGCTATGCGAGATTTCTTTAAAAGCCCTCCTGCGATATTTCTTAACCGTGACAGAAGAAATAACTCGGTGTAATGAATTTACTTTGAAATTTGAAATCTTTTCTGGTAAAGGAGAATAATGCAATGCTAGTAAAGAAAAATAATACAATTCCTGTACTAAATCTTATCATTTTCGTCGGAGGAGAACTGAAACATCTTGAATATGCGATAATCCACATCATGATATTACATTTGAAATGTTATTGATACACTCTGACCTTATAGGTTTCAATCAAACTTTCCTTCTGACCATGAAATGCCTATATTCATATCATCACGGCAAGTGCTGTACTCAGTGAGAAATGCATTCAGAAAAATGAATCATCGGAACGGTAGAGACTGAATTTTAATTAGTTTAAAACTAAAAATCGCATTTACTGAATATCTCGAATGCGTTACTCTTTTGCTTATTAGTGCTACTTTGTTCTTGTTTTTTTAAGTGTTGGAGTTCCTTCCTCCGTAAAAGGATCAAACTTTACACAGTTATTTTCGTATTGAGAATGTCAGATGTAATTGTTGTTTCCTTTTCCATAGATTATTCCAAATCTCCAGATGAAGAAAAGTATTTCAGAATACAGTCTCTTTAAAAGTCTGGTCCTAAATGTTGACATTCATCTGCAGATCCTTCATTTCCGTATAGCATGGTCAGTTTCGATGACTTTTTCTAAATAAAGGAATTCTTGACCTATAATGGTAGAGTACACATCAGTTATGCTTTTTAAGTGAAATCCTCAGGTTAGAATACTAAATGCGCATGTCACTTTCAACCGTAATCTTACATTTCGTCTTCCGCCGTAATATCTCCGAATGAATCATGATAAATGACAAATGTTTAGGCTAGTTTTGCAAAGAATGATACAATTAATTAAGAGCATTTATAATACATACACTCACGTTTGTGAAAATTGCAACACCATGAAGGACTTACGCGAGTGAGCTGAAATTTTCAGGAAATGCAAAGTAGCGCATGATATGCAAATGATTAGAAATGCAAATCCGTAGCGCATGCGTATGCTGAGCAGCACCCTCTGAACGGCTGATGGATCCGAATAAATAGACGGCTGTAGCGAGGCGTGTATGGTTATCGGTGGTTATCTGCTAGTGGTAAACGTTAACTCAATCTGTACTTATGCCTCGTCGACGAAAGAGAGCGAGATTTGAACAACTTACAGAGTTTGAACGAGGGAGAATCATCGGCCTTCGTGAAGCTGGATTGTCGTATCGTGCAGTAGCCTCTCGTGTGCAGCGTAACAGCAGCACAGTGATGCGCGTTTGGAAGCAGTGGACGGACGAGTGTCGGACAACTCGGAAATCCGGGAGTGGACCCCGAAATGTGACGTCAGCTCGCGATGATAGACACCTGGTCCGCATGGCGCGGACGGACCGTACAGCTTCCTCTAGACAATTGGCAGCACTGTGGTCAATAGCTACAGGTGTTTCATTGTGTGCTTCATCAATTCGTAGACGTCTGCTGCAGTGTGGACTGCGCGCACGGACTCCTTTATACAGGATCCCCCTAACGCACGACCATCGCCGCCTGCGGCTACAATGGGCCAATCAGCATAGAGACTGGCGTGCTGATTGGCAGCATGTCGTGTTTTCTGACGAATCCCGCTTTAATTTGTGGTACCATGATGGCCGCATTCGTGTCAGACGCTATGCCGGTGAACGCCACCTTCCGGAGTGCATTATCGAACGCCACAGTGGACGAACACCCGGAGTTATGGTCTGGGGCGCCATAGCATATCATAGACGATCTCAATTGCTACGAATTGTGGGCAATCTGAACAGCAACCGGTATATCCGTGAAGTTCTACAGCCCGAAGCTGTTCCCTTCCTTCAAAGCTTGCCAGGCGCTGTATTTCAACAGGACAATGCCCGCCCTCATACTGCTCGGATTGTTAAATCCTTCTTTGCAGCGCAGCAGGTACAGCTTCTTCCTTGGCCTGCGTGTTCCCCGGATATGTCGCCAATTGAACATGTGTGGGATGTCATTGGTCGGCGTCTTGCTCGTGATCCTCGTCCTGTTGCGTCTGCAGACGAACTTTGGGTACGCGTACAAACGATATGGAATGCTCTTCCTCAGTCAGACATTCAAACTTTGTTTGACTCCATGCCACGTCGTGTAGCAGCACTTATTGCGGCGCGTGGTGGCCACACAAAATACTGATTCTGATCTCTTGTTCTTGTTTGTTTGCTTTGAACATTTAATCATTTATTTGTACCACTACCACTCAACTGTGTATTAAATTGCATTCAATTATGACGATTCCTTCTTGGTGTTGCAATTTTCACAAACGTGAGTGTATATTGCGTTTAATTAATAATTATAATTGTTAAAATTATAGACTTTCCTAGTTTGCAACTTGATGTAAGAACTGTTCAAAAAAAGTTTTAAGGGCACGTAAAAAATAATTTTTAGAAGTATAAAAGCAATAAACCACCATATTATTTTTATTGCCTTGCAGAGCGGTTTATTTTTGATTTTGTCTCATTTCTAATGAACATTTGTATGAAATGAGGCAGAAATTGGGAATTTCCAATAAAAATTAGCAATAATAATTAGTTGATATCTGGTTTTTCCTAACACCTCTTATACTCGATACTTAGAGGATTAGATGAATACAAGAAATGAAAGTTTATTATAATTTGAAACATTGTTTTAAACTTTATGGGTTGGATGCCACTGATTCTACAAAATAGTAATATGTTCAGTCAACAATACAGACAGCATCCAAAGACGAAATAAATCTTCAGCGCTTACAAATATAGACGTAAAGGGAAAGTACGTTTATTGAATAAGAAGCTACTAACAGAATATAGATGAAGTTGGCTTTAACTGAAAATCAAATCTATTATACTGCGATCAATTACTAGCTTTTATTCAAAAGGTTTTCGTTATGATCCTTTTTTGGAAAGGAACTCAATTATATGTATTTTACTATTATATGATTAAATTTAGGACAGTGATAGGCATTTAAAATTTCTATAAACTGTACTGTCCGTTGTTTCCAAGGTTAGGCTTAATTAGGCGTCGCTTCCAAGGTTAGGCTAAAGGCCAGAAAATAAGGAAGCAAAAGGCAGATAGCAAGTTCTGGAATGTAGCAAAAATATGCGATGACAAGGCAGGATGCATTTTACACTACTGTGGACTTTAAGGTGAATAGTCTCGTCAGAAGACATCGGACAAAACTCTTCATAATGATTTGTTGTTGTGACTTATTCATTTTTGAAGAGTCTCATCAGAAGATATCGTTCAAAACTATTCGTAATGGTTTGTTGTTGTGACTTATCTCATTTGTCTGACAGTAACATTAGAACAAGCCCACAAAACTCATCGGGGCAGGAGTGCAAAACTGTGGCTGTCGTTGGCAAGAGCTCTGAGCGCCATACAGGTGACGGTACTACTTTTCTCAGTTCCGCCCCCAATTTTCTCGACCCTTCGGTAAGGCAGTCAACATCGCTAACCACTATTCCGCTTGGGCGGTTCATAATTTCATTTTGCTTAAAAGTAAAGAAGTCTGTGTTACTTTGCGTTAAAAATACAGTTTCCTGGATTAATTTGCAGCAGTGTTTGGCTAGTAACTCTCAATTGTTTCGATGGCATACAAACAGGACTCTCACTGGACAAAAAGCAACATCTGTCTACAGCATTTGGAAATGTGAAATCCAATCGTTACGTGATCATTCCTGTAAATGGAAATATTATGCAACATTTATATATATCCCAAATATTATACAACATTTATGTATGCGTACGTTATCACCTTTCCCTCAGCTAATGATGAATGTTTCCGAGAAGTATGTACGATGATGATGGGAATATATATATATATATATATATAAACTTGTACATGATTTTATGAACATAAACACATAAACTGGTACATAAACCGAAATATATACATAAACACATAAACTCGTGCCTAAAAAATGTCATCTAAATCTACCATAAAGACTTGAAGAATAATAAAGGAATATTTCATAATTTCTGTATATTTCAATGCATATTTCAGGAATATCATTTAAGGTTTGGATATTTAAACTGGATAACACCGTAAGTGTAAGCTGATTTTCTCCTTTTATCATCCTACGACGAATAAATTCAAGATCGAAGAACTGCTTGTTATGATGTAATTTTTATACAATCCCGGAATCTAGATGAATAACGAAACAAGTCCTAAAATGCGCTATAAACATATTATCATCATAAAGCGCTCGCGCGTGGTATTGTTTCAATAATTCAAATGCCTTATTAATTTTGTGTTACTTAAATACCGTTTTCTGTCATGTATAGCCCGTATTTTTTTTTACAAGAATGCAATTGAAAATCATGATTATGACTTAATACGCGTGAACGATTAGAAATAGGTACCTACAAACACGTGGCAACACAGCAGCTCGGATGTAACGACTGAGTACAAAATCTATTGCTATTGGGTGAACCTTGTATAAGATTTATTGTACAAGTTTAGCTGTTGTTACAATTCGTGGTGATACCAACGATAGTAATACCAATACGGTAAGTTACTACTCTATTGGTGATAGTAGGAGCAAATCATATTCCTATAATAAATTTTTGTCTCAGTGTGTAGTAATCATTATTTTCATTTTAGCTGCTTCCACTCCTCCAAAACGAAAAAAATAATGCAAACAGTAGACAGGCTATCCTCAGCTTATCCTCGATTTTTTTTTAATTAGGGATAAAAATTAAGGGTGCGACTTATTGTAATAGAACATTGTACCAAAAGTAATAGAATATGGAAAAGCGGGTGCTAAAGGTAAAAATTGTTTAAATTCTTAAATCGTCAATTAAGATTAAGATTACTGAGATTACGTTGTATCCGCAATAACCTATCGATACATACAAATGTGTGATCTATGAAGGGAAATATAAGATCAAAGTAAACTTACCCCAAAAGACCATAATTAAAATATATCACAAGAAAATCAATTATTTTTATTTTTATTTTAGCATCACTACTTCAGAATAAGCACTAAGGAATAATAAAGAAGGTATTTGCCAGACAGACAAACGCAGGTACTTATACAAAATCACACCCGGAACGCATTACACGTGACTTAACGAAGATTAAGAATATAACGCTGAGCTTATCTTTACAGTCAATCGTCTTCCATCTGTACAAAACGAATGCTCTGGAGGAATTGGAACCATCAAATATTAGGGTAGTCAATAATCATATTCGGTAAATGATCGTATTTTTTTATATCGAAAAAAGAGAAGACATGTGTGCACGGAGATTACTCGCGAGGCGAAGACAGCTTAATCAACAATGTAGATGGACAGAAAATTACCAACAGCAGCGATATTATATGAATCTGGAGAAATACTTTTCTTGCGTTGTATCATCAGGCTGAATCCTTCTCACAAAAATTCGCATGGTATTATCAGGCAGCATTCAAGGAAGAAGAAAAAAATGGCACGTCACGTCGGCAGGAGAGGAACAGGCCAGAAGGCCGTCCTACACATCCGAACTCCAGCAGCAGAGGTGAGAGAGAAATCGGTTGTTGCATTCTTTTGGCGTTGTCATCCTGCGGTTGCGATTAACAAACATGACGCTTGAATGGTGGGGAGGCTTGCCTGCACACTTATACATGCTTGAACATGGTAATTTAAAATCTGCCCCTTTTCCCACCTATTCCCTCTATAAATAAAAATTTTAATTTCCTAGTTTGTAAAACAAAATTTCTGCAAATACAAAAATGTCATTAACTAATTTGTTATGCGGTTTGCAATATTTTCGAAGTGTGTATGTAGCACCAACATTTAGAAAAACAATGCTGGAGTCAGTGTTATTGAAACATCTGAATTTCGGTTCTCTTTATAACACAGTGCTTTTCAATGTACTGAAAAAAAATTGTTTCTTTTAATCAATTTTATGCATTTCGTTAATCTAAACGAAGTGATCATTTTTAACATTATTATTTAAATGCGTACTCATTTAAATATTTATTTATGTTTGTCTACTAGGCATCATTTAAGATGATATTTACATAATAACTAAATGATGACACTAGCTTCACTGACGTTATATAGAGTGTTTCCAAAGGATTTTGCTACTCTCTAATAATTTTTCTTACCTTCTCACCTTTCTAATAACAAGAATTTTAATCATTTTATATTTGTAATATATATGTTTTCAAATTAAAACTTTTTCTTCGAGCTAATATATCTGAGGGATATTTTGCAAAGAAAGAATCGTAAATACAATACCGAAGCCTCCTAATTCCGTTGTCTTCTTACTTTCTTTTTTGATCTAATATATGTAAGCCATTAAGTTCTTTTTTCAGCCGAAAGACCCGTGAAACCAGCCATCAAGTCCTCCTTATCCCTTCGCAGCCAGCATTCCTCAGGTAAAACGCTTCCTTTATTGTATTACGAAAGAATGTAAATCCTTATTCACATAAAAAATCTTTGCGAACTGTTCGCAAATACTTCAAAATAATGACGAAAAGTTTGATCTTTAATATTATGCTTCTTAAGCATACATGCTACTTCTGTATATTTTTCGAGCGTTTGCAAAAAAAACTGAAATTACTTATTTCGAATAAAGGGAATTCACTTTTCTAAACAATTTATAAAATATGAAAACTATATACCTGACGACAATTAGATAAATTCTTTCCTGCTAGAAATAATAACATCTAACAATATTTACTGAACTTGAGACAACATATCGTCGTACAGGATATACCGTCTGAAAATATATAGCATTGAAAGACAACTCTCTCTTTCACTATGCCTGAAGTGGAAAAAATGAATGCGAAAACTAATTTCTACTTATGCATTCTTTAGGTTTTGGTAGGCCTTTAATAATGGCAAAAACAGAAAATTTTTCACATTTTCTTGTATAGCAGCTATATAATCTAACTGAGCAACATGTATTTTCAGAGAACATATCATTATATAATTTACGTTTACAACAAAACATGGTATTTTTATTATTAGATCATTAAAACTGAGAAGAAACTCCTTTTATTAATAGTTTAGGAGTAGCATATAACTGCGAAGTAAAAGTTTTTTAATGAATTGGAAACGTAAAACCAAAACAATGCTAATTCAATTACAATTGGTTTTCTTTTCTACGATAATTACAGAGTTTTTTCTATATGTGTCATCGCTGTCTTCTATCGCTTTAATACTGTCATCTTCTCGTCGCTATTTCCCTTCCATTGCTCCAGTATTACCTATCTTTCAAGGCTTTTGCTATCAGCAAGTTACGTCCATTTTTGTAGTAGCCATCTTTCTCTGCTTTCTGTCTCTGCCTTTTCACGTTCTTGGTAGCCATCCTATTCTCATTACTGTATATGTCTTTCGCTTTAGCAATTTCCTTTGTTTTTAGCTGTTCTTGCTCCTTCGTGGTATTCATACGGGAATGCTACACTTTAACGACCTCAAGTAAGATAAACTATATCTGTTTAACCCATTTCTCGGCAACAGCTTATGCATAAAAAAATATAAATTCCTAAACTAAATTACTATTATTCTGTATCTGCCTAACTTAGAATCAGCATGCATGTTTCAGTCAGATGTTGTGACATGGATACTTGATGTTCTGATTGTGCTAATATAAAATAGCTTCAAAAGGAATCGTGGATCATTTATCTACTTAAAATTTTTCAAGATCATTTTTAACTGAACATTATTTTTCTCTTTATAATTTGAGTGCAATTGGGAAACTTCGGTCTGTTCAACTGTGCGCTATACAGTCTGTATCTCGGCTCAACCAAGAAACGTATTCATAAAAGTATAACATGCGCGTAATTTACTTATGAAAAATTTTTTTCTTAACATATTTTTAAAAATTTACACGCTGCATGAGTTTTCTCAATATACTTATAATTTTCTTTTCATTTTCGTTTAAATTTGTTGATTATTATAATATGCATTGCTGTTTCATTTTGCACATTTTGTAATGTGCACCATAATTTTGCGTTTAGTTTCAAACTAAACTTGAAGAGCATTTGATTTATATAATTAACTTTTCTCACATTATAAATGCCATTAACTTATTTCATTTGCTTTTAATTGCTTTATCTTTTATTTTTAATCATCTATGTTCTAGGTCTTCAGCTTCTGTTAAATATTATTATTTTCCTATTTAAGTAACAGTTCGTATAAACAGAAAATGTCTAACCAATGGCCAATATAAAATACTTTTACTCATGAAATATTAAATTGGAAACAAAATAAGTTTTTATTTAAATAGGAATACCTTGAATCAGCAAATACGTATTAATTTATTTGAGTTTATCTTAACTTTAGCCGCATGGTTTTGAACTAAGAGACAAAAATTAAATGATGAAACACTAATGTTTATTTTTGTACTTAAAAGTTTAATGGTGGTAGAATCCTTCTGATTTCAATAAATAATTCAAATTTTATTGTAACAATTTCTTAATTTTGCTTTTCTTCTTTCGTCAGTACGTAATTTTAATAATGTATGTCTCATCATGGTTCTATATGTAACTATGCACTTTTCCTTTCTATTAAGAAAAAAAATATTTAACATTTTTTAAATCGCCCTAATTTTCTTTCTTGTCGCATGTAAAACAAATGACCGCCTACCTCATCGAACGTTTGTTAAAATATGAATTAGAATATAAAACATATTCGATACAGTAATGGTAGAAACATTATTAGAAGTTATGGTTACGAAGTCTACCGAGAATATTTTCATTCACAGTAGCAGCTTGAAATTGTACTGAAAGTTGCTTATTCATAACAATACCATTTAATAAGCTAAGAAAACCGCAAGGTCGCTTAGATTTCAAATAGCTTTTACAGATAACTAAGGAAGCTAAAAAACAGGGATTTTTTTCCATCGTTCTGTTTGCTCATGCTTGTGTCTAAAAACATGGCTAACGTGTGGCGTTACTTAATTAATGTATTATCCATCAATCAAATCCATCTTTATGGAATTATTAGTTGCAGTAACGTGTGAATAAGAGAATAAAATTGTATAAGGAACGTTATATGGATAGGGTCGGTGATATCAATTATATAAACACTGAACTCCGTACATTATTGTCAATTATAATATTGCAATCGTAGACTAAATTTTATAATTTTGAGCTAGTCTGTCATTCACTGACAAGCGTATATTACTGAAATTGTGCCTTTAAAAACTTCAGATTTCTTTCTTATACTTTAAATAGATTCTAAGATGTTAATCATGGTATTCTCATTCTATAAATGCTCTCACACATATAAAAATATTTAACTTTTCAGTCTATAACATCTCTCTTTTCTTCAAACCAAGCCGTATCACACTTGAAATGAAATTCGATCTATGATAAAAACATAGGAATGATCATTGACTACCACGTTTTTCCTTCACTAATTAATTACTAGATTAAATATTCGCTTGACTCAAAAATAGCTTATTTTTTATCATATTCGGTAATAATGTGCTTGTTACTTATTTTCTTACTCCATATTACTAAGTACTTGTTATTACTTAATTAGTACCCTAGGTACCGAAAAATCAGGAATTTTAACAACATACACTTCATTCATAGTGTTTAAACGGCGTATTTTGGATTACAGAAACTGAAGATAGAAACAAATGTGTAGTTCTCTCGAAATCAAAAATATGCATTTTAAAAATAAAACTAATGTATAAAACGTGAAGCTTGGAACTTCCTTTTTCTATAGGCTTTTATCATATTGGCACCATAGGGACTCTCAAATTATAAAATAAATTTTAAATTAATATTTAAAGTTTATTTTATAATTTGAGAATCTTCCTTGTCTTTTTTTAAATATTAACTTAAGCTTTTAAATTAATATTTAAAAAATTATGCGCACTCGCACAGTCATCCGAACGGACGACGGACGAAAAAAAAAATGCCTTTAAGCGTGAGAAAGGTTGCACAAGATAAGATCTTGAGATTGCTAGTGCCGCCCTTTATTGGCGTGAAAGTGAATTTTGGTGGTAATCACTGGAGGATGTAATTCAATGCAAAAAAAATGTTTTTAAATCAAACTCAAAGTTCTCGGGATCAAACAGAACTCCTGATCTTAATGTTTCTAAAGAAGTGCTCTTCAACTGCGCTCTTAAGTCCTCATAAAGATATCATTTACATAATAGTGTGAGAAAAATGTGCCTAATGTCTAAAATTCAGGGAAATAACTATTTATGGCAAAGCATGCGTTTGGTTAACTTCAAAGGAAAATGATTTTGCGGTGAAGCGCTCGATACCTGTAAGCGCGTGCAAAGTTTCGATATCTTATATCTTACGATTTCGAGTCTTTTATTTCAAAAATCCATTCTCAGCAAAACTCATACAAATTAATTACTTAATTAGTTAATATAGAAACGTTATTAATCATGAAGTAACAATTATTTATTTCTAAAAATTGTGCTAAATTATGCTCATTATAATTATAAATCTTATTTCCTTAAAAATATTTGTCATAGCGCATTCCTTTAGCATCTTAAAAGCACTTTTTTAAATATGACATACTCTTTTATGACATTTTAAAAGCATTTTCGGAAGTTATTCAGCTCGTCGTTAATCCCCTTGATTTATCCTTCAATCATGTGTATCATTACGAATGCGTAAGTTTTGCCTTTTAACTTTAATAAACAGGTTATTTGTGTAAATAAATATTATACTTAAAAATAAATATAAAGATTCAAATTATGTTTAAGAATTTTAGCCTCTTTATTGTACAGGTATTTTATTATTCTGTCCCACGGAAACATTTTACATGTCTGGCTGAAATACATAAATAAGATGTAGTGAATGTACGTTATTTTTATTTTTATATGAAAAATAAAAGACATCTTTTTTTATACTTTTCTTTCACTATAATAATAAAAATAATTTTTATTTACTAGGAATTATGTTAAAGAGATAAACACATTTCCTATTTTTTTTTCATAATTAATTCCGTAACTTATTGTACATCATGTTAATAGTACAAAAGGCTGGACAGGAATTAAACAAAGTAGACAGAAAAATATAATTATAATTCGTTGGCGTATACATGAATTTAAATTAAATGCATATACTTGCAGAATAATTCATGTGCAAATTTACAGATTGCTCATTTAAGCATATAGTTATAAAAACCTAAACTTACGGGTGCGTATACTTTGCACATAATTGTTTAATGCATATTTACGGTTCCAATTCTCAAAGTTCACAAGTGCAAAAAAGTTCAATATATGCAGTTCATTCAGAAATTATTAACCAGTTTATTAATGCTAAAGTATACAAAAGACTGCGGGTATGTTTTTTTTTAAGTTAAGGTGATTACATTTTGGATATCTGTTAAAGAATGCATTCAAAATATTTTTTTTTAATTTTCTTTTAAATGTATTCTTTTTTTAGATGTGGATTCTGTTCCCACTCAGCTACACCCTCCTACAGTAAAAGTCACAAATGCAGGTATTTTTTTCGTCTTTTATCATCTTGTTATTTAAGAATGTAATAATAAATACGAAATGTGATGAATTTTGTCTCGAAAATAAAGCTGACTCATAAAGTATACATTTTGTTACTTGACGCTAAACACAGAAGTGCATTCTGTTTTCTATACTGTTTCTTGCAAAACTATGTGAAAAAAAAAAGCTAAATGTTTCGCACAATAGCAAAACTCGCCAAATCTCTTGGTAGTGTAAAATAATGAGGGTAAGAATCCAAAAAACTGTTGAATAGATTGCATTAAAGATGCTGATAAAATTAAAAGTAAAGTCTGAAAATACATTGGAATATAAATAGAATTTAAAAGACTGATTATTATTCGTATCTGGGCTTTCTTCTTCAGCAATATTATAGTAGGAAGCAATGAATATTATTTATTTATTAAAAAGAATAAAATAAGAGATAAATACTCTTATTTATATTTGTTTGCAGAAACTGGATGTGCTAAAATAAATTGTATACTAAATGCATTTAGGATTTTGAGTAATGCAATAAATACGTTTAGTAATAGCACTAACAAAAATGGGAAGTATTTCATCATGCAGTTAGAGTAAATATTCGCAAGTACATAATAGAAATATTTCTAGAATGTTACACTTAGGTGAATCATGTACTTGTGTATTAAACTTATTCTTTATTAAGCTTTAATAGCTTAAATCGCCAAGTTTTTATAAAAAGTGTTATATCAGAAAATTTATAAATATTAAGTATGCAAGAGATAGAGATAGCCTTTTTAAATAACCAAAATTATTAAGATTATAAACATACTAGCAGCGTGACACAAAAAACGATTTTACATTTTAGAGGAATTTTACGAGCAGAAAAAATTCTTACATATGATACATCTTTAGTTTGAAAACATAGCAAAAAATAGCATATAGCGTGTATACATAATGATTTATAAATTCTAAATTGCGCATTCTTTATTTATTATCCTGAACTATAATTACATATCTTCTTAGCCATAGTTAAATAATAACTTAACTAAGATTTTGACGTTCTTTATTTTACTTCTTATTTATTTTGTATTGTTCTTCTTTAATCCAAACTCTTGTCTAATGTATTCTAGGGATTTATATTTATTTTAAACAACCAGTTAAATTTAATTTTAAGTTACTTTCCTATAAGCCTTTCATTTCCCTAATTGTCACTGCCAGAATATTAAAATTTGGTAGCGCACGTAAGGAATGTAAATTCTACTGAGAGTCTGGGAAATCTCTGTGCGTGTTTGTACGCAAGCTTCTGCTTAGTATTTATTGCTTGTTAGACGTGGCTTTACAGCTATTACCTTGCTGCCACTAGTCTCATCTACGCGCTGTAGGATACATGATTGTATGAGCCCTGTAGTTTAATTCCACTACTTGTGAATATCTTGAATTCTTGAGTTTTAATTCTACTGTTTCAGTTACCGCCCAAGCAGAGGCGTAGTGTGTCAGCGTCAAGTTGACCCATTATTAATAATTTAAAGAGTTTAATAAAAGGTAGTTTTAACCCTTCTTCGGTTCAGTCACTATTCTCCAGTTTCTACACAACAGACAGACAGTAGAACGTTACAGTATCATTAATAACTACACTTTATATAAAAACAATATAAGCATTGTATGTATGTGGGAATGAATATGATAATAACAAAACATTTTTATAACATTTAATCTTCCCTATTCAAATTGAATCTGTCAAAATGATAATATTGTGCAGACAAGCGGTAAATAGCAGTGCTATTCTAGTAATGTTAATCTATGCTAGTCTAGTAATTCTAATTTCATTTATCGTTAATTTAGGCAATTTTATTAATTTTAACCTTCTTCTGTCAATAAAGAAATGACTCAGAATTAAATGATACTGAAATCTGATTTTCTTAGGATGTTTAGTTTTTATTGTCTGCTTCAGTAACAGCTTTGTATATATTGAAAATGATATTGATTTCATATTGAAATTTAACACTTACTGCATTTGTTATCTTATGTATATTTCTATATTCAAAACGTTTGCAAAAAATGCTTGTAGAGCAGTTATATTATCCGAAATGTAAAATAAATAATATTTAGTCATTTTTAAAGTAATATTCATCTGTATACGCTTTTGCTGTAATGTTCCTGGTATTCCTGAAAGCATTGGTATGATTCTTCTTTCGGCATCTGTCAAAGATTCTCCATCGTATCGTTATGATTCACTTGAATTATCTGAAAACATTGATCCAGAAGAACCATCCTGACAAGAGAGAAGAACAGAGAAATTCAACAAAGTGATATGACATACAAGGACCTCTTTCTGTTCAAAGCTATCCCCGTTTCCTTATACAAATGCCTTTTGCTTAAACTGCGACAATCTGTGAAGTGGTCGAATGATGCTTCAGTGTCTTTTGCACTTCAGTGAGAATTCCTATTGGTCAATAGAATGTACATCTTGTAACTGGCAATTTTAATTATTACAAGTTTTATGCATGTGATATGACTTTTCTGCAAACTTTTTTAAAACAGGAGTGTATTACTAAATATTTGATAGTAAAGAAACGTTCCCCGTGTAACAGCTTTAGATATTGTTGCAATAATAATCTTGTACTTTTGAAATAGTTGAATTTGAAATATATCTGTTAATAAATGGCAATGTTTGAAACGCCAACACGAGAGCTGCGTGCGGTTCTCGCACGAAGTAAGATAATGATTTTTAATTTAAAAAGAGATAGAATACGTTTTGGCTGTTAATTTTTGATGTTACCTTTTCTTCGACTTATATGTTGCAGTTATGAAATTGATCTATTAAATAAAGTTTGCTGTGTTCCAATGGAGTTTGCTTTAATTACGAAACAAGCATTACAGTCATAATTATTTTTGGAGGCACCGGCGAGATAGAATAATCGTGCGTGCTTTTGAAATGAAAGCACATCTCCTGGAAAGCAAGGTATAGCATTTCTTTATTCCCAATTTCAAACGATATTATAAAGTTATTTGAAC
>KK118151.1:115873-159438 GCA_000611955.2 Stegodyphus mimosarum | reverse complement strand
GCCTCTGACAATGGCATCGGAATTATACTATCTCAATTAGATGATTATCAAAATGAGCATCCTGTCTTGTATATAAGTAAGAAATTTACCAAAGTTGAAAAGAATTATTGTACTACAGAGAAGGAGTGCGCCGCCATCGTCTATGCTGTAAAAAAGTTACATTTTTATCTTGATGGTCAGCAAGAGTTTTTGATTCAAACGGATCATAACCCTTTAGTCTGGCTACAATCTAATGCCAAATGTAATTCTAGATTGATGCGCTGGGCACTCACATTACAATCGTATAATTTTAAAGTCGTTCATCGAAAGGGAGCCTTGCACAAAAATGTTGACGTTCTGAGTAGAATTAAGTAGCACTATGTCTCTTAGTGTATGTAAACAAAGTTATATTTTATTTTGCTTTATTATTTAATATACTCTAATTTGATGACTCTAAATTTTGTCAATTTTTTCCTATTTAAATGTGCTGTTAGAATATATGTTCAAAACTTAAAATTTTGGCCAGGAGTTTACAAACGTAAACGAGAATTTGCCTTCTCTTAATATTAATGAGAAAGTCGCGTTCAAGAACTTTTCTCTTCGGAAAAGTTTCTCCGTTGGGGGAGAGATTGTAACAGCTTTAGATATTGTTGCAATAATAATCTTGTACTTTTGAAATAGTTGAATTTGAAATATATCTGTTAATAAATGGCAATGTTTGAAACGCCAACACGAGAGCTGCGTGCGGTTCTCGCACGAAGTAAGATAATGATTTTTAATTTAAAAAGAGATAGAATACGTTTTGGCTGTTAATTTTTGATGTTACCTTTTCTTCGACTTATATGTTGCAGTTATGAAATTGATCTATTAAATAAAGTTTGCTGTGTTCCAATGGAGTTTGCTTTAATTACGAAACAAGCATTACACCCGTTAAACATCGAAATGCGGGAAATTTGTATCTTACATTTTGATTTTCTAATTTTGGAAGATAAAAAATTTTATGAAGGTTCAAATAATTACCCTCCAGATTAAAATGGAAACTTTCAGTGCAGCCTGAATAAACTTACTGACTTCGATCTGTTTTTCATTCTTGTAATTTAAAGCCTCATTTATTAAAATAATTATTGATGTTCAAATGTTTCTGTACCGAATGTTACCAATTATTTAATTCTTCTGTTTAGAAAATTTTAAATATGGCGCAGATGGTAAAGGTAACTATAATTCTTTAGAATGTAAACGTAACAAGCGAATTTATGTAACTCAAAAATAACAAGTTAGTATTATAACCGATAAATTATTGTTTTAAATCTTTTGATGTTCAAAATGTTCATATTTTTTTTTAATTTTTTCTTTTCTTTACAGATCGCGAACCCCGGTCGAAACCTGCCCCACCCCCAAAACCGAGTTCCTTCTCCGAGAGACAGCATTCGGTTTCACCCCCTACTAAAGGTAGTGCGTATTTATTCGATTTATACATTGAATGTTCTTTGTCATCTTTGAGTTTCTAATTCAAAAATAACTTTACTAACTTTGTTTCCTTTCCTTTTTATTTGCTGTGGCAAATCGATTATTTCTCAATAATTTTAAAACCCTGTACTTGATGAAAGGATAAATAAATTTTCATAATTTTCTAAATTTAATTATTATATCTTCCCAAAATACCTATGGTACTTTCCTGTTAAAATCATACCATAAAGTTTAGCGTCAAACTGCACATTTTAGCTTATTTCTCTCTCCACTCTTCGGCTCAATACTAGGTTAAACGGAACGATCAAGAACAGCAGCAAGGAGCCATTCTCTAATTAAGCAAAATCTACCAAGAACCCATAGCAGAAGAAAAACCTGACCTATGTTATTTTTTTAGCTTTTTTTAATAAGCTTTTATCGGTTTCTCCAGTTTTATAACATCCATCGATTTAACATTAGAACGATATTAACAACGAATTGATTGCAGTCAACAACCATTGTGTTGTAATCCGTGTGAAATAAGTTTTTGTTACGCAAATCTCAATAGATGTTAACTTTTGATAAGTAAATGAATCATATGGTAGTAACGAAACGAATACGTGATCCATTGTGTTCATAACATAGGTTTCATCCCGGCATGAAAGAAAATCGCATTTCGATTACGTTAACGGCAGTTATCGCCAGGAAAGATGTAAAGCCCAATTGACGATAACTGACGCCAAGCAAATACGCCCTATAAATAAAGTGCTAAATGGTATGTTATGGACGGATGTTAACGGAAAAGTACCATACTTTCATGATTGCTTTTCTAGCCTGGTGTATTCCTTGTTTAACGAGATCAGCCTTTTCTAATATGCGTTAAAAGAAAATTTCAATTTATTTTTTTTTTAAAAAAGCTACTTAAGGCTATCAAACTGAACGTTCAAAAGCATACTCCTTACATTTTTAACATTGCTTATAAACTTCCTCGAAATCTTTCTAAAAAGGAGTAAACACCCCTCTGTGGAGCTTTTGTTAATATTTATCCAAACTTAAACAGTATTAAATTTTAATTTTTGTGTGCTTCTTCGTTATTGCAGCAACAGATCGTAGGTCATCGAAAGCAAATTGTCAGATTATGTAACGGCATTTATCGCCAGGAAAGATGTAAAACCCAGTGGACGATAACTGACACCAAGCAAATACAATTATCAGAAGAGACAAAGATTCAAATTAGTCTAGTAAAGCTAAAGAGGCTCAGATTTGCGCATGTTCATGTTCACTCTCCGTTTTCTTACCTTTACCGTTTCTGTACCGTTTTGTAGGGCACTATAGAAATGAATGATTTTCTACTGAATAGAAACTTAATTTTAAAATAGGCATGTTTTTATGCGACATATTTCAGTACCAATATAAAAGAAGTAAAGTAAACTTTTAGTCTTTTTGTAGTAAACGTTTAGTCTAGTTAACCTGCTTTCCTTTTGATCCTGTTACTCTGGAACGGAGATTTTCGCTTAATCTGTTATCTGTAAGTTAAACGAAAATCTCTTACCGAAATTCCTATACACACGGATTTCATTTTGCTTGGTATGCTGAAAGATGCACAGAGGGCGAATGCTTCTATATTTGTGAAGAAGCCAGTCGATAATCATACAGCTAGAAATGGAATTTTTTTTGTGTAAGATAACTTAAACTAAGTACCATGATACGAAAATTTTCTTGGAAGTTTAGTTCTTAGGTTAAAAAATAGCTAAAATTTTATCTCATTGCAGATGTATTATATTTTTTATATGTATAAAGTTTCTCTCGAAATAATAAATAGTGCATTAATTCTCCTTCTTATTGTTACATATTTCTGCTGGAAATGAACTTTTGATTAAATAAAATTTCCCACGGAAGTTAATAATGGGAACAGAGCCGTAGCTAGGGTGTTCAGCGCCCAGCGTCAATTGAAGAGTTTGCGTCCCTTTCTGTGTGACAAGAATGGAAAACATTTCATTAAAAAACTTCGTAACACCACTTTGACCCCCACCTGGACGCTGCGCCCAGGGACAGATGTCCCCCTCTTTTTCCACCCTAGCTACGCCACTGAATGGGAAGTGAAATGCTATTTTCAGTTAAAGTAACTGACTGAGAATTATGCAAGAATAAGAATAATTTAGAAATTATCTTCGTCAGTGTTCAGTCTCATTGTTTCCTAGAGTTCCGGGTAAGCGTAGAGATGTACAGTCAGCTGAGGCATCTGAGGAAACAGACGAAGGACCTGAGGCTGGAGGTGCGAAATCTGAGGAGGATTGCGCAGTCGCAGGCCATCACTGCCAAGGAAACCGTTCGGGAAACCTGCCTTAAAATCAAGGTAGAAAATTTAGTCTATCAAAACAAAATATATTACATTTTTTATTCCATAAAATTATTACTTTTAGTCCTATGAGTACGCCCAGTTATGCTGAGACTGTAACATGAATTAACAGATAACTATTGTCATTTCTCAGAAGTTCTCAAAATTGCTTTCAAATACTGATAGTAATTTTTATCTCTAAATGTATCTTAAATTATTCAATGAGTTCACCTGTTTCAGGAACACTATGAAGTCTGAGACATATTTAATTTTTATTTTTTGAGAAAGATGCCATTTTTTAATTTAAGTATGAAATTTCATGTTTTTAATGTTTAAAAATAAAAACTCTGTTTTTTTTAAGCTTGAAAGAAAAAGAATTTTCTTTTTTTAAGCTTGAAACCGATTTTATTTCAACTTAATATAGCTACAACCTTCATTATTTTCCTAATTCTATCAGATCGTCCTGATTGATACTATGGATATTGAGGTCTGGCTAGGAACCTGAGAGATGCGGTTACTCATCTGGTCAAGATGCGAACATTTTTTATTGCAAATTCCGGTTAATGTAGATAAATAAAATTATGGCTAAATGAAAAGTGTTAAATAAGTCATTTCTGAACTTTCTGTTAGCTTTAGACGATTAGCAGGGAAAATAACTGCACAAACAGATTTAAAATATATTTTAGCTTAAAAAAGTCTAAACTTGCAAGTGAAAGTTGATTTGTAGACTACAACGCTGTCACGTGTAGGTATAAGTCTAAATGAAATTATTCAACATTATTTTAATCCATAAAATAGGCATAGCTTTATATCTTTTTCTCTATGTTTTTAGCGATGTCTTAATCAGTATGTAAAACGTTTTACTTGCTGAACTCTTTGTAGACTATGTTGGCTGCTGCGCAGATGGGAGAGGAGCACGTGTGCGCAGAGAGACTCAAGGTGTCCAAGGAGGAAGAACTTTATCGCCAAGATGTCAATCATCTAGAGAAAGACCTGTTGTAAGTGCTTATGTTCAAAGTATTTTTACCCAGCCACCGAGGATAAAGGATTTAAGATACTGTTTTCAATTTTTGATTCAGCCTTTGCAGAATAATTATTCCTAGTCACTGAAACAGCAACAAACTGAATCATTCTGTAGAGCGGCCAATTATGTTCAGTAATATCATTTCTAATAAAGGAAATGAAACTTAAAACACTTAATCCCAATATATTCTAATTAAAAAACAAGGCAAACCAAAAAAATGCTTATTAAATCTACTTTTTTTCAATATTTTTTAAATTACTCTTTACTATGTTAAAATACTACATCATTGTTCAATAAAACTGAAATAGTTATTAATTGTAAAAATAATTAATCTTTTTTCGGTTTATTTTTTCCTACTTATGGTGAAAAACCGTACATTCCCTTCATGACAAAGCAAAAGCATAGATAAGAATAGATGCTTTAAAATAATGAACACTTTGTTAGTAAATTCTAAATGATTCTATACCTCAGATGTAATGTGTTGCATTAGAAATATTCGTTATCAATTACAAGAATACTACACACGATCATGAATAAAATCAATTACATAATTTTAAATTAATGAGTTTTGTATTTTATTTATCAGATACATTTTTAAAAAATGCACATATATACATACGTTATTAAAAAAGTATAAATTATTAAGAAATATGTTTATTGTTTTTAAATTTTTTAATTGTTAAACAACGCACTTATAATCTGAAAAAAAAATGAAGATGTTAAATTTCGTCGGAAGGCAATATTCTGGAAATCGGGTACTGTGGCTTCAGGAAAGATAAAGATCTTACATCTCTAACTAACAATGGCAACACTTGCTAAGTCACGCAAATTGTAAGTGGCCTGATATAGTAACATAAGGACCCAAAATATTTGAAAATTTTTCTAAACACATTTCTATTGTAAAACACTCCATTGCAGGTGATTTCCTATAAGGAAAACCATTTCTCATTCAGTTCATTTCATACTTAGTGTTTATGCACAGAATGGATTAGGACATTTTTAAAGGGATGAGTAAGAAAGACTAAGACAAGCGGCGGCAATGCGTGGCACATAAGCATGCATGCTTGTGTGACACTTGAAACGGTTTGATTGCCATGCTGAGTGAACTGAAATACAGTGATTATAATCTCATAAAAATTGAAATTTTAATTAAACACAGCATATATATTTTTAATTAAATATCAAAATATTATACGTTTCTTTATCTCTTCAAAAGCAAGCTGCTAGCATTAGAGATGGGGTGATATAAGCAGTAAAACTTGGAAATTTAGGAAAATTAAAAGTTATTTGCATCTCAACAAATATTTGAAATTTGTTGTTCAAAGAAAGCTGCGTTTCCTCTGCTTTCGCCTCTAGAGTCAATTTTATGCATACG
Source organism: Stegodyphus mimosarum (assembly GCA_000611955.2). Taxonomy (NCBI): domain Eukaryota; kingdom Metazoa; phylum Arthropoda; class Arachnida; order Araneae; family Eresidae; genus Stegodyphus; species Stegodyphus mimosarum. Next base: position 153,276 of record KK118151.1, on the reverse strand, counting down.
AACAAATTTTCTCACATATAAAAGTTACTTTGATTTCAGATAGAAATTGGTGAAAACCTGTGCATTCAGAACTCTGTGTGAAGTTTAAAGTGACTAATACCTGATATTGAACAATTAACTGAGGTAAAGCAGATATAAAGTGCTCCATTAATTTATTAATAATTTAGGTCACTAAAACTCAGCGATAATGCATATTAAAATGATAATGGCGTGTTTTACAAACATGATTGATTTATTAAATTGTACATTTTCCAAACTATTCAACCTTTATGGCAAAACTTGCAAAAAAAGTGTTTGGAAGTTATATTTTTGCAAAATATAGCTTTTGTATTTGCTCCTATATGTATTTCAATATTTAATAATCAACAAAAAATGGAATAGTTATTTGATCTATTGGTAACATGCTAATACAAGACCAAGGTTGATTAATACAGTAATATTCCCCTGTGTATATTGATTCTTTCGTCATAACATGTAAATGCAGGCTGCTATGCTATGTAATGCTAATGTAATAAAAATGTAATTCTAATGAATAGTTGTTAATACCTGAGTAATTATTATTCATTAACATTGTTTTCCTAACAACAAAATGCAGCAGACAAATTTTTCCAAGCTAAAAATAACACTCTTAAAGAATGAAATAGAATTGTTACCAAGTGCATTTAATTTTACTTGAAGAGCTTTTAGCAACCAGTGTCAACTAGTTCGGGAGGATTCTATTTAAACCAGGTTCCTTATTTTTAGGCAGCATACTCTTAAAAATTCTTGGAATTTTTTTAGAAAACATAGAGTAAACCTATCTTTAATTAAAAAGAAACTAGTGATAATTAAGTTGCACTTTGAAATTCAATTCTTTATTCATCATTTACAATCAGTTCCACAATCTTTTTTTTTCTTACTGTTTAACGTTCCTAAAATTCATCAACAATGAAGCATTTTGAAATGTACTGAAGATAAATCTTAAGTGCTAATTCTTTATAGATTATTATTCCTTCATTTACGCATAGCTTTTAGTAATAAAGTGAATTAACAAATAGCTTTTAGTAATAAAATTGTCATGTTTTTAACAAATATGATCAAGTCACACAAATTCTTATTGTTTTCATCCTTTTCATTTCATAAATAATGCCACGCATTTGTGTGTATCACTTTAAATTGACCTTTTAAGATTAGGAAAACATCCCTGTGCGTCATTAGTTCTGATGTAAGAAATAATAACTAAACTGAAAAATGGCTAGTTTACGTCAATATAAAAGTACACTTAGCTACAACAGTAGGAACGTCTTCCATCATGGCAGATGTTTCAGACCTGCAATGGAGTGCAACTTCTTTACTGCTGTAAACGCTTACAATTTTTTTACGACATTTGTGATCTGTTTAGGTTATCCTCTGATATAGAAATTGTGTGTAGATGCTGAAATATATACGTATGTCCTGCAGAGAGCTAGAAAGCCAGGTGGAGGAGCTGAGGGGGAATGTCATTAACCGGAAGTGTCGCGTCAACCTCAGCGATGTGGAAGGAATGGCACTCGTCCTCAGCAGGGCAAGCAAAGCTGTAGCTGAATTGAAAGGTAAGGACAATAACAAATATTGCGTTCAAATTTTAAACCCTAACGATGTGCTTATCAAGGAAATAACTGAATTAATTAGGGCAGTATTTTTCAAGAATTATGCTTTGTTACGTCATTAATATCTGATTCTCAAAGAATACTTAATTTTAAAAAATTTAAATGATTATCATGGATTCTATAACATTTGATGCGACATCTATATTATTCAATTCTGTGTAATCTTTATTAATAGAAGCATCAGCTTGGAAATGGCTTGAAACCATTTGTCAGACTAATAATGTGTTATATTTTCAGCGCGGTTCCCTGCGTTACAAGAGAGCCTTAAGACCATTATGGCAGTAGAAATGGAGGTCGTTGTTCGAGAAGAGAAGTAAGATCATTGCAATATTAAAAGCACTTGTTATTTACACGCCTAAGTGCTTAAGATATTTCATTTCTTTTAAGTGCAAAGCAATAAATTTACACTTTGCTGCTTAAAATATAAGCAAAAAATAGATTATTATTTCAATGTAGAGTTATTTCATGCAAAGACTGTTTCATTTTGAATGAAATCTGTAAGCAAACGTTTGTATGGACAAGCTATACTAGACTAGAAAGAAAATTAATCTCCAGCAAAGAACTAAATTCGTATTATTCAGAGTAACAACTAAATCTTCCCTTTCAGTTTAGCCTTTCAAGTAGATAGACAAAGGTCAAACTGTATGCTATGAAGTTTCCTAAATTTATTTTAAATTATAATAATAAGCTTTTTCTTGGTTAAAAAGTTCTTTTAGTTGAGAGTCACAGTGTCCTATAAATAACAACCTGAGATAGAGTTAAATGTTTTTCGGGCAGTAGAAAAATATCTCTTAATTTCAGAACACGAATATGAAGTGAATCGCCAGATAAAAGTCTACGATGCCGTATGTAAAACCTAAATCAGTATTAATGTTACTAGCAATATGCAACACACAAAATAATTTAGCGCTTTGATGCTCATAAAAAATTTCGTGTTGTTTTCATTCAAGCATTATTATTGTCTCCTTTTTGGTACTGTGATAAAGAGTTCAACCTCCATTCTGCAAAACTATATATTAGAATTATAGCTAAGCGAGGACGCTAATGCAATTGCTGTTCTTAAAATATTAAATTTCGAAGTACGCGACATTACCGAAAGTTCCGGATTAATTAAATCGGATGTGTAAGAAATGATAGAGCCATAATACTTGCAATGTAAATCTTTATACTATTTTAGTAGTTTCACTCAAATGTACGTTCTGAAGATGGCAGATAATTCAAATAAATTATAATTCTAAATTTAACGCAACCAACTCTAACATTTTTCACTTCAAAAGCATCTGTAAGGTTTTTTAATAATATTTTTCCTTTGATATTATTTCAGAGGAATAGTAAGTGTGTTTTTATGATTCTTGATACGGTGTTTCTTTCTTTGATAGTTTTTAATGCTTGAAAAATGAATTCCAGGAAGGATAATTATTGTTTATTTTAATTACTTTTCAGAGCTTAATAATAAATTAATATCTGATCACTTCAGATGAATTGATACTATTTTGTTCCTAGTAACAAAAAAGCATGCCGTCTTGAAATTTCTCATTTATTTTTCATATTAATGTTAAAGACTTGTGAAGACATTTGAGTCCGCCTAACTGAAGAATATGTAGTAAATGGCCTAGCTAAATATAGATGCCGGTACTTATCCATTCAAGATAACTTTAATTATTTGCTCTGCACGTACAGATCAGACAGTAATTTCCAGAATCTTTAAAACGTCTTTTGTATCGGTTATAGAGCTGACGCCAGAGCCGGTGCAACTGGTGCAGCCGCAGAGCTCTACAAAATGTTTAGAATTTAGGGAGGCACCAGGCCAGCAGAATTTAGACCTAGTACAGATTGCACCGAATGACAAAATATCTAGCGCCGGCCATTGGGGTTATAGTTACATATCACTTAAGTATTACAATACTCTAAATATTTTCGTCTCGAAATCTCTGCCTGGTATGCTTAAGTTTGCTGTGTTCGTTAAGATCAAATTAAAGCACACGAATACTTAGCTATCACCACTTGATATGCTTGCAAGAAGTATGAAATTGTTTCTATGATATTACATTACTGCCAACTCTCTTGTTTTTTCATCACGTCTCTTAGTCTTCCGGTAGATCACCTAATTTCCCATTTTTTTTTTTTAATTTTCAACCTTTATTAAGAAAACCGTTTCTCAGCAATGAGTAAATTTACTGAATTAATGAAACTTAATTGTGCAAATTCCATTCCCCACCTCTAGTGATTTTCAACACCATTTTTCTTATTAATTTCTTAAATGCACTTTATTGTTATTAAATTTCATTGGTCTTCCTCTAATTAATTTTTTAATTAAATGAAACTTAATGTGTATTTTCTTAATTTACTGATTTTTACATGAAAATCCAAGCATTGTTTAATTTGTTAATATGTGCATTTAATCTTCTTAAATACAGGGTACATTATCGAGTGTATCTATACACATGTCATGTAGATTAATTATTATTTTTGTTTTCACAGTATTTAAAAATGCTTTCATGAATAAAAGCTTTCCGTCTGTACTCGGAATTTTCTCAGTATGAAAGCGGAAGAGAATTTCAAAATGAAATTACACAAAGAACATAAAATTTAGCATATGTAATTAAATAAAGTGAATTTAAATGTTTTAATTCCTTTCAAATAGCACGCAGCGTGAAAACCTTCCGATTTCTCCTAGTTTTCCAGATTTCAAAGTTGGTGGCTACGGTATTCATATCAATACAGTGCCCCATAATTTCTTTGAGACGTTTTTAATTTAATTAAATAATCAGTGCTAATATTCGAATTATTTGCCCCTGCAATCGCATTGTCATTTGAGAATACGACTAGTAAACACAAGCAACGCTGTAAAAATTGCAAACTTTAAATCCGAATATCAGTGAAAAAGAACAGCAGTAAAGCGCTTTATATTAAATTAATAGAATAGTTAACATAACGATGCAACCAAAAGTTAAATACACTGTTTCTGTAAGGACATTTCTCAGGAAACTGGTATTTGAAAGAGAAAAGACGTTCTAGCTGGTTAAAATGCTTTCTTTAGTTTTTAAATCTAAATCTTGGAAACAAACACATTTTCTGAAACTTTCCAAAGTCTTTTGCCCTTCGTAATTTATAAATATATTAATAATATTAAAATATTGATCCTGTACAAATATTTCATCTTCAGGCTATAAATTCTGTTTAATTAGAATATTACGATGCTGGTAAAAGAACTTCATTTTTTGTCATAACGATGTATCCAGAATTTTATTTTTAGTACAAAGGAACAATTTGCCCAGAAGGAATATTAATTTTGTTTTGGTATTTTATGTTGATTCACTAAAAGCGTTGTTTCACTTTACAAATTGTTGTCACCAAATATTATTGCCCTGCATTATATTTTAAGAAATTAAATAATGAATCTGCATAAATGTATATACGTTTCTCGCATTTTAATGAAACAACGTACCTTGAGCCATCAAATTTTGAATAATGTAATCCTCCTGCGAATATGGACATCTGGAAACCAAATTTGAAATTTGTTTTATTATCGATTTCATATTTTGTAAAACTTTAACGAATTTTTGGTTAACAAACTCAAGGATTTGAAAGCGAGCAATGGCAACGTTGTACAGAATAAAAACATTTTTGTCTCCAGTGCGCGAAACTGTGTATCGGAAATTCTAAAGATATGCCGATTTTAAAATTATTTTACGATATTGCTCTTGAAATGAATTTTATGCGAATAACATGATATGTAATAAATGAAGGTAATACACAAAATGTTAAAAAAACGCTCTTTGGACGTATTAAAATCGTATTAAATCCGAAACCTTTCGGATTTTTTTAATGCTTCGTTATTTGCATTATTTTAGATGCTACGTATGTACACAACTGTATTCGAATTCTTTATTCTCAGAAAAGCTTTAAACTTTAAGCTCTGCTGTTTCTATAAATTTTAGAAAATTTGGAACTTAGAATGTGGAAGCTATAATTCTGTCCGAAAATCGTCTTTTAACAATTTTTTGTATTCGTAATGTTTAACATACGAATATCGTATTGCTTCGTTAATTGTTTCGTAATATTTACAGTGAGAGACTTCAATATTATCGATCCTAAAATCAAATATTCTTTCAATAAAATTTTCAGAAAATATCCCTTTGATTTTTTATGGAATATTTTGTCTAGCGGTAGTCTCATCTATCCAGAATCACAGGAATTATTTCTGAGTTTATCATTTTATTTATATTTATTCAAAACTAATAATTCATATATATCGACCTAATAATTAAAATTTAAATGTTTATGTAGCTTTATTTGTGCTTCTATTATCCATGCGCAAATACTTTTATCTGACAATATGCTTTCCAAAATTTTCTAATGTTCTAGCATTGTTTGGCAAAATTCAACAGTGAAAAGAGAGTTAAAGAGTTTTCAAATAATTTTCTTTTTTATTTTCTAACGAATATTTTGTCTAACAGAAATTTTTAACTATAAAAGCATAGACTGTGAGAAATGTAAGTTAAATTAATATAATTTGGTATTTCAGGGGGAAGCCACTATTTACTTTGCTTTAAAGTGGATAAATAAGATTCCTAAAAATCAGGAGTACAATCAATGTATACATCGACAGTTTTATGAACTTTACATACACTTTTCTGCCCAGATCAGACAGATCAACTTATATTAGACATAAAAGAACTTTTATTTTGAACTCCTGAGGGGCACAATTCATTAGAACTGAAAAGCACATGCGGGTTTTATTGGAAATGACAGGACGGACGCATTGGCCAGAGGGGTTCTGAAATCATTGACACACAAAATGACTACGAAATCGTCGAGCTACAGGTGTCGAAGAGAATGGTCGTGACCATTATGAGGAGTTAGACCTACAAATCAGGGAAAGAAAAAGAGGAAATTTCCCATAAAAATAAAACTGTATGAGATTGATAACAATCGAAAGAGAACAAACATATAGTGGCATAGATTTGAATCAAATTTTAACCGTTTTCCTGCATAATTGGTCATGGCTGTTTTCCTGCGAAATTTCAAAGATTTAATCTTCAAATCTAGATTTCTGTGGCAGCTGCAGAGAAACTGAAGATGGTAAATACTTCGTGGAGAAATGAAACTTTTAGCGTGGAAAGGATGTTATCAAATTTTGACATGGCGATAAGGCTATCAAGAAAGCTTATGAATTAATATCAATAATAATCGGTTAACTGTGGGAATTATATTTTATTGTATGTACTGTGTTTGTACCTATAAATGGGACATCCTAAGTAAGCCATAGGACCACTTGCGGTCAAACAGGTGGGATGCTGCCTATAAACAAACGAAACCCAGATGCGCAGGGAATATTTCGGCCTATAAACATTTTATTAAAAACTTTATTACTTATAATATTTAATAATTCATATACTCTTTATTTAAAACTAGTAATTCATACATATTGACGTAATAAACATAATTAAATTGTCTATGTAACTTTAGCTGTATGTCTGTTATTTAATAATGTGCAGTTAGCCTGCGTAACTAATTTTCGATTTTAGATTCCTCAAGGATGAACCTGAGAGGTTAGAGAACGCATTACGAAGGTGTAAGAAATTGACAGGAACGCTAGTCACACTTAAAAGGTAGGTTTTAATATCGTTCTTCATTTCTATCTCTCTGAAAATGAAAACTTTTTATTTTCTGTACAAAAACAAACATTAAATTGACTTCATACGGATAATATTTAAATAAATTATTAGAGTTTAGATAATTAAGGATGCATATAGTTTCTTGACCTTATTAAGAATGTGAAAGAAAACCTAATCTTTTATATCCTATTCTGCTTCGAATTTAAATAGTTCTCTTAAATCAAGCGAAAATACCCGAGGGGCAATAATTAGTTCTAATTTCTACATAAAAAGACTGGAATGTTCTGAAGCGAAATTGTCGTCTTCAGAAGCATACCAGCATCAGAAATTATTAAAATAAAAGTTTCAAAGCTAGAAAAATATATGCACAACCAGGCCAATAAAAAAACGAAAATGTCAACCAAATGGAAATGTGTTTGTTAATAAGTAAATAATGCGAATTTATATTTTAATTAAAAAAAGAAACTATGTTTAAATATGAAAGCTGTAAAAAACGTCCAGTTCACTAGTTGCAAAAGTTGAAATCATTTTGGATGAAGCATATTCAAAAGATTATCAATGGATCTAAAATAACAGGCAAACGAAATTTCATTAAATTCTTTGTTTCGGATATAAATTTTATTTTAGATCTGAATTAGACGTGAAAATTTTAAGTTTCCATGATTTTACCATTCTATAATACGTTATGAATTGTTATAAATTCTTCATGAATTGAAATGATTGAACTGCTAAAAGAACTGAAAGTGCTATAAATTCAAGAAGTGCAATGAAGCCTTTTAAAAGCTGAACTCTGATTAGACAATTTTTAATGAAGAAATGTGCAATTTTGTAACTAGTAGTAGCCCGGAAGGAGGAAATTTACAGCTAACTATAGGGCCCGTTTATGAGAGAAATATTTTTACACTTTTAAAAGAAATTTTTATGTAATGAAAAATAATTATTATTTGAATTTAATTATTTGCGGGCTTCTTTAATTTCTCTTCGGGATAGTCATTCAGTCTACCTTACACAGACGGGTGTTTCTGACAGGAATTTTCATGGTCAGAGATATTGGCAATTCCTTTCCTCTATATTGCCTTGCCTTAAATTTTTAATATAAAATCTAGATTTATTTCTCACTTGACCTGCGTTTTGTACGGTTGCTATAACGCATATTCATATTGCTATACCGCATGGCTACTTTGGCATCTTGTTTGATCATGCATGCGTTTTATTCTTCTGATTCCTCTTTAAGAAGAAATTCTATTCTATTTTATCTTGAATGAATTATCAGGAAGTAATCTGTTTTCATCAATTAAAGTTTCATCAATTACGGTTGTAATAATGTATGCTAATATTATCAAGCTTGTATATTAATACATTTAAAACTAGATACAATGCTGAGTCTTTTTGGTAATTATAAAAGTTTCATATGGTTTCGAAAGAAGCTTTGAATATGTTTTCAAGCTGATAAAATGTTTCTAAACGAAGTCTGTTCAAATACATGATAAGTTTCTCGTTGCATGAAAGCATCCAGTAACCTTTACTAGGGGATTTTAACTGGAATACAAGCATTGCTTCAGAATAAGATGTAAATATTATTTCCAAATTTTCTAACAAACTCTCACTCATTAATAAAGATATCTGATTAAATTTAAAATACACCGTTAATAATTTCATTTTAATCGAGTCCTTTGCATCCTTTTGAGATGTTTGATTAAGTTTCATAAACAACAGAAACCATTTTATTTAATCAAGCTGGTAATTATCACTCGTAATGAAAGATGAATGGAAATAAGTTATACCTGATGTTAAAGAGTAATCTGTTGTATTTCTTGTAACCGACCTGTTGGTTTTCTAAGCAAATTTTACGCACAAACTGTTTACTTTTCTTATGCTTTAGGTGTATTTAAAGAACACTTTCTAAATGCATTTTTGTTAATATTATAATTAACACTATATGAAATTTAATTTAATATTGGGTCAATAAATTAAATGCATCTACTGCTATAAAGTATCTAACAAAACTTGAATGATCATTTACTTAGAATTTTGCTTAAGTTAAAACATTTTATGCTTGAAAACAGAGATACTAATGTTATACTTTATAACATTTAATCAATATTTGAATCAACTACAGGATTTTTAAGTCTGCTATGGTTAAAGTTATAAGAATAGCCGTGCTCTAAAACATCTCACAGAATTTTTTCTATATTTTTTCTATAGCTGTTTTTCAGAAATAGTTTCAACATGCATTTCAATTAATTTTATGCCTGTAATACAAGTTTAATTAAAAATTTTATTTGTTCAGTATTTTTACATATTGAAGTATTTTCATGTATTTTGTGATCATTTTATGAATAGGTATATTTTAAAAAAGTCTTCTGGCTATCAAAGTGTAGACTTAAAACATTAATAAAAAATTTGAAAATCAAGTATAATTTACAACTAATATAAGACAGTTTAAAATTTCAAAATTTAATCTCAAGTAAATTCAATATTTTGATTTATAGTCTCAAATTCTTATTATTTAGTGGATCTACATTATGTAAATAAAAATGCATAAAGGAAATTTGCATATGAATTTTATTGATTTAAATGTGAAATTTGGGTTGTGAATGGACCGAAATTAAACTTAAATCAAAATTTATTAACATCTAAAGTAAATCTAAATGAAATATTAAATTTCATTAATATAAATTTCTCCAATTCCGTCTTATGCGTGCAGTCTTTTATACAAGTCTCTATTTCCTCTGTTTTGATGTTAACTTAGCTATCACTGATATGACAAGTAACTTGGCGCCATATTCATCTTAATAATCTGTTTCATCAAATTCGTCGGATTTAAATAAAAATTTTTATTGGAGCGAAGTTTTCTAGCATTTTAAAAATGCCATACATAAAAAAAAATTTTTTATTTGTATTTAATTACTTTAGTGCTTTATAAAACTGCTAAATTTTATTGGATGCATTATGCATTGTAAAATTTGAATCAATGAAATAACAAGAAAATATAGCATTGAAATACACTGAAACCATGAAAGGAAAAAAGTACAGGGTATTGACAAAATAATGGAAACCTCAGATTAGTTATTAATATCGAATGCATCATGGCTAGCAATCGAACATTGAAGCTCCTGTTAACGTAGATGCATATAACTACTGCACACAAGTGAAATATTTTATACCTTTCCCCTTTCGTAAAATCTCTTCCAGCTCTATTACCAGTGCATGTGGAGAAAAAAGTACTGTTTCCTGTCACTTAAAACGTTTGAATAAAGCTTTCGCAGTACTACGAAAGAAATCAGTATAGGTATTTTACGCTCATTAAATATGTTTAAGATGCATTTTGGGTCTTAATCAATTTTAGATGCATTCTGGATTTTTTCCATGGATAAGCTTTAGCCTCTTGAAAACGGAAGCGGGCATCAAAGAATGTTATTTGTACTACTAAATATACATAACATTGGCCAAGATCAGATATATCTCACCATCTTGAATTGAGAAATAATAATACTCCGCTTCTTTTGGACGTACATAAATGTTTCCTTTGATGAGAAACATATAGAACAGCGAATTATCAAATCAAAATTTAGATCTCAAGTGTGAAAATTCCAGCTTTGATGTTCTCATTATTCTCGACTTATGTTTCATAATGCGCCCTTTATTATCGGATTTATGAAGTTCTCGATGAGTTATTAATCTTCAAATAATATATTCTTAAATGGCATTTAATTCGGTTATTATTTAATTTGTTTGCTCAGTCATATTCTTACGATTTTACTGTCGAACTCATTTATTGCTCAGACTGTTCTGTTTGATAGTTCACAGTTTCATCCGTAGCATTTAAGGTAAAAATTAACGCCTGTTAATTTTTTTATTGGTAATCCTACTCCTATAAGCTGTTTGTTGTATTGTATTTATTATTTCGTATATTGTTGAACAGAAAGTCTTGCGCGAGCACGACAGTAACCAGGTTGTTTTGATAATTATCCAACTCTGATGTTTTTCCAACTCGAGATCTATCCGTGACTGTAACATTGTCATTGGATACCTGCAGTTCTTACCTTTCTCGTGCGCATATTCCGGAGGGCTTTGCAATAGCGACAAATTTTATAAGCTATAGTTTACCGCTGTTCATCTAGCAGGTGTTCCATTATTTTGTTTACTCACAGGAATTATACGGGAAGTATAAATTTCCTATTAAATCATTTTTAATATAACTGTGTTGCCATAGAATTTCATATAGGTTTACATAGTCAAAACGTCTCCTTTGCTAAGTATGCAAATTCTTTAATCAAACGAGTTCAGTTAATGACAAAAAAATCTTCTGATAAATGGGTTATGTATGCATTTCTAAAATGATAATACTCTTACTCTATAAGAATATACTGTGTATAGGTAATAAAAAGAGTCACTGTAAATTTATGTGACTCTATGTATATTTTATTGACTGAAAATTCATCAGTTCTAACACTTTACAAATTTCCTTTCCTTTTCTATTCATTCCTTGATTTAACTTCGCTTCAGAGATAATAAAACGTATTTTTTCCTCCTCTGAGTTTCAAAAGCTGGAATCAAATTTATATAATCAGAAATGATATTCAATCTAAATTTCTTGAACAAGCTGAAGAATGAGAATTAAATGGAATGATTTTAAACTGCCATTTCTTTAAAATTTGAAGTTTATTTTCCTTTTTAATTCTATGTTTCATGTTGTTTTAGTTTATGTTATAACTGCATTGTTCCTATTGCATGGATGTTTGTTGTTTCCCTCCTTTAGCCGCTTTGCGTGTCCTTTTAATACCTGTAATAAATAATGTTTATGTGAAGATTTGTATATCTTTTAATAAAATCCTTTCCGAATGAGAATCAAAAGAAGAAGCAGGAATTCTAGTACCTACAGTACTTTTGGGCAGAATATGTAATATTCTGCAATATATCAAAATTCAGTGCTATTAAACTTTTTCTCCTTTTTGCATTTTTGAATTTTTTCATAATGTTTGTTTTTGTAAATAAGGTACTTTTTGCAAGTTTTTTTAGAAGTTATCGAATAAAATAAGATTAATTTGAAATTTAAACTAAATACCTAGACATCACGAATTGGAAGCAGCTTTTGAAATTGCAAATTAATAATTATGCATGCATTCTTTGTCTAAATATTCCATGAAAATTTTCGTTGTTTGAGCCTCTAAATCAATTCTTTGAAAAAACAAATAATAATTTTTCATTATAAAATTTGTTATAAAAAAATAAAAATTGTTATTACGGCCGCGTCTTTCTTATAAAATATTTTAGTATTTTCTTTTACATCAAATATTTTTAATATATTGTAAAACAGTATTAAAACTATAATATTCAGCTCTTGGTAATTATAATATAGTTATTCAAATGCATCTAAACAATAAATATTTGTTATATATATTTTTAAAAATATTTTTAATATTTAAATACTTTTGCTTTCCGCAGACTTTATGTCCGTGAGTAATAACAAAAACTTCTAAATTTCTCTTAAGCATGTAATAATTTAATAAGCGGCTGATTTTATCTAAACTTTATTCAGAAATATACTGTTTAGATATCACTAAAATATTTTTTCCTAGACATTTTTAATTATTAAAACTGTTCTAAATGTCTATTGACTTAAACAAAGTTTTAAAATTCGGTTTCTTTGTCCTATCAGCATCAATCATTTAAAAAATACAGCTTGTTTACCTTTTTTAATTTTTGTGTTAAACTTCAGGTGTAATTTTTATGACATTCCTCTCTCTTTAAAAATGATGCAGAAATATAATGACTTCGAATAATAAATATTTGGACGGGAAAATTTTTTCTACTACTTTTTCAATCATGATCAAGGAAAAAGTTATTTCTTTCCCCAAAAATATTTTACTTTAATCACTTTTAGCATTATAATTTAACGTAAATTTATTTATACTAGTCTAAAAAATAACTTCCTTTCCTGATGAAAATTTTCAAGGCATTAGTCGGTTTCTACTTTTACATGCATTAAATTCCCTACTGTCGCTTTTTCATATTTTAAGTGAATTGATAATAATTCTGGAACAGTGGCGTAACTTTAAAACTGAATTTCTTATACCCGTGATGAAGAAGAAACATTTTACATGCATATCACCCGTAAATCATTTTATAATCTGTTTTCAAGTACCTTACAAATAAAACTTTTAAAAAGGACTAATAAGTGATTTTGAAGAATTATAGAAACTTGTTAGTAAATATTTTAGTACACTTCTGCAAAATTGTAAGAAGAAGCAAATAGGAGTTCAATTAAGGTCATTTATTATACGGAAGACTTTAATCCAACATCCTGTAAAAATAAATATATATTTCTGTTAAACATTTTTTCATAAAAGCAAAATACAAGGTCGAATGTCTTACTTAAATTGGATAATTTCAAAACATTCGGTTTGAAGCACAACCTCTATATTTTTAAATTTGCTTACATATCAGTCACAAAGGGAAACCTTAACCAAATATTAACTTTCATTTTGATTGAAATTATAAAGAAGGTATGATAAAGACAGCAACATATAATATTTGCAACATTTTAAAGGATTTTTAACAAGAGATAACATTGAAGGAATCGTAACTGCAGCTTCTTATCTCTTGTCAAATATTAAATCTATGTAACATGTGATATGATGGTCCCGTGTTAAGGTTTAACATCACTTTTATAAAATATTTTCTTATGGCATATAATTAATTATGTTACAGGTTAAGAAGATTTACTTTTTGCGAAAAATGCAATCTAATTGGCATGAAAAATTTACTAGATTTGAAATATTAACATATATACAGGATGTTCATAAAAAAATTTCCTCGATAAATGAACTCCTACCGGTATTTCCGCTCAACCAATCGAAATGAAATTTCAGATGTTGTTATTTGAAGTTAAATTTATAAATTAGACTTAATTTTTCCGATATTGTTATTTGAAGTTTTACGCCGCCGTTTATTTAAAATTCCCGGCGTAAAACATTTGCAAAAGGAGCATTGTAAAGGACAAATGACGGCACAAGAGAGGAAAGGTAATTTTTTTTATTGGAATTACAAGTTTTAGCGTGTGCAACGTTTTAAGATAGAGCCATCTCCCTTAACTTTGCAGTTTGTGGTCATCGCGATCCCCCGACCTCTCTCTGATGGATTTCTGATTCTGAGATTATCTGAAATCTAAGGTGCATAGACCAAATCCCCGAGATTTGTCAGAAGTGAAAAATGCCTTAAAATATGAAGTTCTACAAATTCCTTCTGGGATGTTCCTTCGTCGTTATTGTTAACAATCTCTCGTACGCAATGCATTATCATCTGCGAAGGTGAGCATGTTGAAATCTTGTAATTCGAACTAAACTTTATCTCCCTCTCCTCTCCTGGGCTGTCACTGGTCCTTTACAATGCTGTTCTTTACAAATGCTTTACGCCAGAAATTATTGTCATACGTCAATCTTTCCAACGTCATTTATGATTTTTCAGTGAGCGTTTTCTTTCGAAAATATCGATTTTTTTTTATTTTAACTGTAACCGGGAGAGCTGTATTGTTTTCAGTCATATCGAACGCATACCTTCAAATAACAATACCTGAAATTTCATTTTGATTGGTTGAAGGGATAGGCGACTAGTGTTTCATATATTACGGAAATTTTTATGACCACCCTGTATTTCTTGTTTATTTTTTAAAAACTAACAAACACTAAATCAACATATGCAATATAATATGTAGTAAAACTTTTCATTATATCTTGTTTCCAGTAAAATCAATTATTCATCTTTCACAAAAAAAAATTCTTTTCTGTCACTTTTTGAAAAATAAATTCCAAGTTCCCAATTCATAGTACCTGTAATTAAAATTCTTGTAATATAAAAAAGATTTTGGCTTTTATGCTTTCCTTTTCATAGAAGATCTAAAGAGCAGAGTACTTCAGTTAGTCAAAAATTTTTTAATATAAAGCATTTTGCTATTTTACGTAAATATCTTATCAGACTTATATATCGGATATGATATGAAGTCACTTTTGATTACTCATTTTCAGGATACGGAAAGTATTTTATTTGTTTAAAGTAAAATAATAATAATATGCCTTGCATTTCATAAGCAAATAAAATGTTCTGATATTATTCAATAATTTATTATTAACTTCGTATATTATTCAATAATTTATTATAACATTATAATTTAAACTCGGAAAGAAAGTCTGTACAATAATGCACTTTATAAAAAAATTGAACCTTCTAACTATGCAGCAATGCTTTTATTTATTTCTTTATTTATATATTTTTGAATGACTATGTAACGAAGCAAGGTGTTTTTCAAAAGTAGCCCAAAATGTTTTGTATAACGATTGAACTAAATATTTTTACTTAAAAATAAAGAAGTCAATGTTTAAAAGATTTACTGATCTAATAACCAATTAGGATACCTAATTTGTGAATTTAATTTAAATTCATGCAAACCTTTGTCGAAAATCTTCGTAATCTATCAAGCATTTTACAGATTTTGGTAACTAAATTTTTTTTTTGCATATTGTACAGGAAATCTAAATATCTAAAAATGTTTTTAAAATGCATATCTGGCTTATATTTTCTGTTTTAAAATCATACAGTCCTGTAGCAAAACTATATTTAAAATAGCATGTATATCAGTTTTCTCCATCAGGTTTCAATTAAAACGTTTTTCACTAAAACCATACACTTTCATTTAAACCGTTCGAGGAAAGAAAACTTTCATAATGAAGCGATAATTCAAGAAACCGTTGAAATATATTGTGAAATGTTAGTGACATAATCTTCTCATTTCACTCCCACTTCTTCAGGGTGTAATCCACTCTTGAATTCATTATCGCTTTAGCAAAAATTTTAAAGAATATTTAAGTTTATAAATCTCATGGAAATATGAATAAAAAACTTTTATTAAAATTAAGTCGCGCCAAACTATTGAATTCCCTTCATCCTTTGCAGATTTTACTTAATTGGGGAAGTGGATATAAAATAGATATGTTTCTTTTGAATTTCTCAAAATGTTTTTCAAAAACTCCTTATTGTTTGGAGTTACACACTATGAACTATAACTTTACTTCCGAATTTTTTTCAAATTAAATTAATCTCAGTTATCAGTCAATCTTAGTTACAGTTAAATTCTATAGATTAAATTAAATTGATAAAAAATATAAATACCTTAGAAATAACCATGTACAGAACTTAATTCAGTTTTTTTCTGAATATTAAACATGATAAAATGATTTATATTTTCGAAATGTAGACTACAGTTAGTCAGTTTAAATTATTCTTTTTACAGTGAAGCTCTGAAAATAAACGCTTGATATCAAATTAAAGATTAAGCTTATATGAGCTAACTGTATATTCAAATTTGCAATTTAAACTTCCTGAAGGTTATTTTTCAAAAGTATTTTCTTCTTATTTTAAATTATTCTATACAACAGCTATACTTTAGATTCTGAAATTTAATTTTCTCATATTTATTTAACTTAAGTTATAATTTATTTTGCTCTATTCCAAAGAAACGCTGGTTTGAAATATACCTTATTCATATGTAACTTACGAAATATACATAACTTACGATCCCCCAGAAATCATGATTATTGGTGTCATTGTTAAACTGCGGTAAAAATATCATTATGTTTAAAATCACCTTCAAGATCACGCACGTATATTTAGATCACAAATTTCAGATTTGATTGCATCTTATTCGACATATTTAAAGCCTTTATTATCGCTAAGATACTTTTAAGGAGATAAAGAAGTTTATATATATGATTCTTAGATATGTTAAAAGATGTTTGAGATTAAAAAGTAATTCCTCTTAAACTGGTTAAAAAAACTTTAAAAGTTACTGTTATGGAGAATAATTATATACCAATATATACTTCCAGAATTAAAAGCTTTGATAGTAATTCTTACGAAAATTACAAGTTTCATTTCACATCGGGTTATTATATGCTTATGAATCCCTTACCGTTACGCCACTGTCGTGTGAAAGTGTGTGTGCTTGTCAGTTATACAGCGTGGTCGTTACAGACTGGCTTCGGTGCAGGAGCAGAGACACACCGTAGGACATCATCTGCCAGAAAAGTCACATTCGGCCGACGGACCCCACTCTGACGGAGAAATGCATTCCACAAAAGTTAGTATCCACCAACCTAAGATTCTCAGTTCTTTCTCTGTCTTTCTTTCTACTTTTTCATTCATTCTTTTAAATTGCATAAAAGTGAGGTTTCACAAAGTTTGGATCTTTACTTGCTTAACATGCTTTCAGACACTTTTTTCATTTATCTGATAACCTGATATTAGTTGATTTAATAACTAGGTATTCTATGTTATGTAAATTTCTTTAGTTTAGCGTTAGCATTAGCACACGATGTCATTTCAACTAAGAAATGCTATAATTAACATTTCTAAAAGATTAAAACTAATCATTCACTTAGAGCCTAGGTTAACAATCATTCTGTTATTAAGAATTAACGCTTGCAATAGCTTTAAATCCGAGAATAAACTTGAACAAAATTATAAATGCCATATTTGAAATGCACAAAATTGTTCTAAAGGAATCCAATATTTTATAATTAATAGAAATTTTATAAATAAGTTTCATTTACAGCTTCCAAAAATTCTCCCAAAACAGCAGTCTCTTCGAAAAATATTACAGTTATTAAGCAAGTCTTTTCCTCTGAAGGAAATTATAACAGTTATGCCACCTTCATTTTAAGTCCCTTTAATTTTAATGAATTTCCATTAGAAATAAAATTTTTGTAATAATCGTCTTATACTTAGCATTATTGGCACTTTTTTTTGTTTCAAACAATGAAATTTAACAAATAATATTCTGCTGGCGTAATTGATTCCGTTTCACTCAAAATGGCAATTTTTTAAATTTCTTTGCATGGTATTTAACTATGTAAATTTTTAAAAATAGCTTTTTTTTTGTTGTTTTAAATTTTTCCAAATTTTTAAAGTAGAAGTTTTAAAAAAATTATGTGAAAACTTCAAAACGATTAAATTGTTGAACTACAGATTTTTCAAAATTAAATTCTATTTCGATTAATAAATAAGTATTAAAATTTTTTAGATAAATTTCATCTTTTCAGAATAATATTGTTGCTGATCCTTTGAATATTTCTCATGGTTGCAAGCCAGATTGGCAAAATACTATTAGTATTTTTTGTTTCCTTTTTTGCAAATATTAAAAATCCTGTACATCGCTTTATAATATATTTCGTTTCTCAAGCTACTATATAAACTCTTATTTTTAAATTCTGAAAAATTATCGAATTTAATTTTGAAGGTAACTTTTAAACTTTCTTCGATGTCACTTTTCAAATTTCTGAAAGCAAAAACATATTATTTAACTGTTTTATAAAGAGGGTTTGAAATTTTTTTAAATATGTGCGTCAATGAATCATTTAACGCTTTCTTCTTCAGTCAATCAATTCCCACTTTAATCAATAAAAAAAAGTTTCTAGATCTGACTTCCTGATAGAAGAAATGCTTCGTAATGATTTTTTTAAGAAATATTTCTTTTCTTTTGAAATATTTAGGTAAACAATGTATATTTGGAAATTCCATGCTTTGCTTATTCAACTGAAATCCTAAACTTGTAAATGGCCCTAATTTCTTTCTTGATCATTTATTTTATTTATTCTAGCAAGTTATTACTCTGAATTACGCTATTTTAATAGTTACACAAATGCAAGCAAAAATGTAAACTTTTCAGCATTACAAATTAAACTGAAATGCTACAGCTTGTCAAATGAAACAAATAAATAATTACACTTGAACTTTACTTAAAACGAAAAAATTTTAAATGTACAGTGAAAACAACTAGTTGTTCTTATTTTACTTAAATCCTAAAGAAAAAATCAAGTTGGCCGTTTCAGCCCTCTTTATTAATATTAATTACTCATAGCATGTGAGCTAAATACCTCTGATGTAGAAGGAAACAAGATCATGCGGTCTTCCAGACAGAGAGAGCCTAACCGATTCTTAGCTATTACGTAACTAAAAAAGATTATTAAGTCATATTCGTATTTCATTGCTACTCCTTGTTATTTAGTTAATAATTTATACATTCTTTTGTTTTTTCACGAGTAACTCGACTTATATGAGATGGAAATGTTAGGGATGGAAAGTGCAGAATAGAAAATTGATTAGAAAATTAAACATAACTTACACATAATTAATTAGCCTTTGAATCAAATATTTTATTTTCGTTCAAAATTTATTCTTGATTTTCTCCTGATGGCACAGCAGGATCAATTTAGGTTTTACAGAAGCTGAAAAATACACTGTATTTTTGCTAGAATTCGGACCAGAGAAATCACTTGGTATATGAATGTGCTAACCAATTGCACCACGAGAGCATGCACAGAAGAATACGATGATAATTCCTTATATTCTTCATCACTTAAACGGCGATTGGAAAGAGACGCGAGACTCAGTCGACCAAATGCAGGTGATGATTCCGTTTACAGCATTTTTAAATCAGGTGCCTTCATCTAGAACACTTACACTCGGCAGTACGCTTGAGATAATGCGATATTTCCTTACAGCAAATCTTCACCTTATATTAAGCTGAATACTTTTCCTAAATATTTTCTTTGAATTTAATAACACAGTGCTTATAAAGTAAAATTTAGAATATGTATAAATGAAAGAATAATTTCACACGACTGAACTCGTTGTGTTAACTGCAAACACTCTTGGATGTTGAAGTGTGCTGACCGTAATTTCTTCTCATTCAGTAAACTTTCAGTTAAGCTAGTGTATTTATTTCATCCAATACAAGAAATATTTTGGTATCTCGCGTATGGAAAATTTTTTTAATATAACAGCTGAGTAAGTATAATAGAATTGATTTTTTTTCCATTTTCCTGAACTTCATTTTCTCGTTATATGAAAACCAACAACAGTCATAAATCCATTTGGGAATTTTTTTTCGAATTAATATTTTTTTAAAGTAAAAGGTTTTTACCTTTTTATGAATGTTTATATATTATTTAGGAATATTTTTACAAAATCTTTTAAGCACAGAACAAATTGCTTCTTTTCGGTGAAGAGAAAAAAGGCATAGCCTTCAGCTCGAAACTCGTATGCACGTGCCATTTGTAAAGCAGACAGTTCATTAACTACACTAAACCGCATTTTTTTTCTTAAACTGTAGGTTGTTGATAGATTTTCTTTCGGAACGGGTTAGTTCTTTTCATACCATTCATAAAAATTGCTTTAAATGTGTATAACAGCTACAGTATTTATGCATAAAAAGTAACAAAAATGTATGCATTAAATTTGCATTTCCATTTCTTTTTTCATTTCCACACTTATATGTATATTTGCTGTTACATTGTCCTGGAAAAAGCAATGAAATTTGCTTGAAACAGACACTATATATAGCATTATAAAATAATAGTTAACTTTAAAGAAGCCATTTAAATTTTATTTTTATTACATAAATGAAAATTCATTAGCTGATCAGCTTCGTTTATAAACGTAATATTTGCGAATGAAAACTTAACAATCACAACGTGGCAGAATTTTTTAAACGCTGAGTTGAAAATTAAATATGCGAACATTAAGCAGAAACAAAATTATTTATGAAAGTACAATAATGAAGTGTTATTTGTCCAGTTAGTTCATTTTACATTTAAAATTTATACTTTTGATGAGAAGTGAGAATTCGCACAAAACTATAGTTTTAAATATATAGAGTCAAAACAGTACATTGGAAAGATATTGTAATATATTTTTTTGTTTTTCCAGAACTTTGTCATAATAATAAGCAAATTACGATGTAAAAACGTTCTTTTACAAATGATGTTTTGTCTATAATGTTTTGTAAAATGCCATCAGTTGGAACAAAATTTGTTTATATTAATCAGCCATGCATGTTAATCAACAAGATCAATTATATCAATCTTACTTCGCATTTGCTTTACTGCTAAATCATTTGGGACAGATATGAGTATATATAATAAAATATACTTTTTACGTTTGTTGCACTCGTACATTTTTTTTATATCATTTAAGCAAATTTTACACATACAGTAATTTTTTAAGATTCCTTTAAAAAGGAATCTGTTTTAAAAACGTTTTAAGTAAGAAATCTTCTAAAATTAGAAAAAAAAATTATTGTTATATTATTATAAAATATACCTTAAACGCCTTTCATAACTACTTTCTCAGTTGTCAAATTTCCTTGATAAATATTTTCCATCAAAGGTAACTGAAGCTAAATAAACGCAATAAAATTTGTTTTATAAGCACAAAGCCTACACTTTTAAAATACAGAATATTGCGAAAAATATTTTAGAAGTAGTATTTGGATTGAACAAGTACTCTTTACTTAATATGATCAATAATTATTAGTATCAGTAACAGTAATATATTTAAAAAGTAAATTGATCTGAGAGGGAAACAATTTTTCTTCATTTTAAAAATCATTCATCATAATTCTATTTTTGCTGCAGAAGCTCGCTTACTCGAAATAAGTGCATCCTGTATTAATTAAATTCTTCCACATACTGAATGGCTGTTTATGAACACATCTAAAGATTGATAGCTCAAAGCAAAAGATTTTCGGGACGTCATATGGATGTTCATATGTCATATGTATGTTTTATTTTACTTTTAGCAATGCAACAGAGTCCATAATAATTGATCTTTTTAGACTTCAAGTATGGATACTTAGCGCTAAAAGGGTTAAACTCAAATTATGAAAGGTGTTTTGCTTTCACAAAGTAGCATGGCTTCAATAGGAGTAAAAGAAATAGGTCTTCAATTATTATATACATATATCAAAACTGCAGTTATTATAGCAATCCAATGTAGCGTATATTTTAACAAAGGAACTATATGAAATTGACCCAAATGTGATTACTATAACTATACTGAATAAATATTGAATTTCTAGATCCTATTCCGGTGCTTGTTATTTTGTGCTCATCTTTGACTGAATTTAAAATACTGTAGAATTATGTAGCCTAAACGAAAGGAAATTCTGGTTAGATAAACACTATTGCCTCTACTGCCTTCATGTATAATTCATTAATTGCAGCAATAAATTATAATTTATTAATAATTACAATAATTAAAAATTCCCTGATCATTACTGGATTCTAGCATTGATAATATGTGGCAGAAATCAGGCAGGATATGCATAGGATTATTAAGATTGGTAGCTTAAAAAATAAGTATTTTTTCTAAACAAGTTTAAGGAGCAACTTAATTAGTACTGCTGTTCATAAAAATATTGGTGTGTCTGTGTCTTTATATGTATATATATATACACACACACATATATAAAGTGAAATTCTGTGCAGCTTCATACAATAACAAAGGTATTTCTTCATTTTTTATTCGTTAACTGAATTGCAGCTAAAGATCCAAACAAATGGTTACGAAACCTCACACAGTATTGATATTGCGGATATCTGGGAAAATCTTTTCACTGAGTTTATAAAATTTTTCCCATTTTTTTATTTTACTTTTAACAATGCAACAGAGATTTTTCTTAGTGAATTCTAATTTTTTTCTGTCATAATAATTTTCAACATGATTTCATTCTTAATATAATATCAGAATGATTAACAGAAACATTTATGGCTATATTCTTGATTCTTAAATTTAAAGCTGAAAAATTAAGGCTATTGTTAACTAGGTTCAGTTTAATACATAAAAGTGTTATTATCGTATAAAGTACTTACACAAAATATGTTTCATTAAAGGAAATAATAAAAATGATACAGCTATTTTTTTCTCTAAAGCATAAATCTACATTAAAGTAAGCTAAAGTTTTAAGAATTTTTTAATGCTTTATAAATATCAGTCTTTAAATTTTTATGTGAGCTTGGAATAAATATCGTTCAAAAATGCCTCAATTTCAAAATAACTTTAACTTTTTTTTGCATATATTATATCAATCTGAAACTAAGAAAAATCTCTGCTATATCAGAAACATTTCATTTCTTTGTTAACTTTCTCTCGTTCACTTAATATTTTCATTTTCCTCTATCCCAGAAGTAAAATCTATCCATTGTCTAAGAACTTCAATATATCCTTTTCCCTTGACCTTACAGCATGTTTTGAATCATTGTGTCTCTCTTAACCAACCTGTTTCTCAATGTCCGGAATGTTCGATACATTCCCCCTCCACCCAGCATTTTGATTAGAACGTCCTAAACTTATTGAAGTTTTTAAAGCATCACGTTTCAACCCTTTTATAAAAGTGCTGGTTTCCTGCGACTGATGTTTGTCTACGTCTGCCGAATGATCGTATATTTTTTTATTATTCTAGCAAAAATTCTTGACAAACTTTTATAAACTCGAAATGGTCATGTATGGTCAACTAAATTCAAAATATTCAATTTTCCAGTGCTGGAAATTAAACTTAAAAATTAATAAATTGTATCAATTCTGGAAGTAAATTTGTGACAAATCTTTCACTAATGCATTGCTGTTTGAGAATTTAATTTTCTTTGAATTTAATATTTTTAAAAAATAAATCATCTGCAGTAGATTTCTCCTTTTCTTAAACCTCAGTGTAAAACCACAATACTTCAAATTTTTCGTTAATGTCAATTAATGAGGTCATGGTGAAAATCAGAAATTAATTAGGAAATAAAAATTAAGTGATTTTAAATGAGCAATCAAAATCATGCTAATAGAAATTTGAAGCAAGCGAAAACGTAATATGCAAATAATGTGATTACTTATAAAATTACACAATAAAATTCTAGTTATCAGGAAAGGGAAAATCTTTAACTTTTTAAATGAGAAATCTTAACAGCAATGAAAATCTGTAACAACAAAAAAATTAACATAATAATAATAAAAATACATTTATCACATTTTGAAAAAGTAGAATGCATTATTTTGTTCACTTTTTTTATTTAGATGATTCATTTTCTGTCCACTCCTAACAAAAATCAAAATGTCCATTGAATTTAGGTTCTTCACGTCGTTTCACTTTAAAAGAAGCCCTAACAACGCTTTTTATAAGTTTCAACCCATTGCCATAGAAAGAGTTAAAGGCAAATTTTCAAAAACAACGTAACCTATTTAACACTGGAATTTTTTCACAAGTTTCCCGACACATTTTATCATAAAACGTTGAGTAAATTGAAAAAGTACAAAAACAAATTTCAGATTCAGAAAAAAAAGTGTATTTAGAAATCATTTGTGACATAATGAAAGGTTTTGAAAACCAACAATCATTTGAAACTTCACCTCAATATTTGTAATTTATATATTCCACATATACCTGATTAATATTCACTTAATTCAAATTTAAAAGTTAAATATAAAATAAAACTCTTTGTTTTCAAGAATAATGTCTTAAGAAATAAAATTTAAATATTAATTTCACTGCATCTTAAATAAGTTATTTAAAATAAAAATCTCTAAAACACTAAAACACTGACAACAGTACCATGACTTAATTTTCAAACTTATAATTTCCTAAGTACTGCGATATTTCTTGAAAAAAAAAGATTTTTCTTGCACCCGCAACCAATCCAAAGTTACGCATTACATGAAAAATGCGTTAAGCGAATCCGCAAATGAACCGACTGGTGACAAAGGGAAAGAACAGTTATAGTGAGAAGATTAAGAATCGCAAAGGTTTTCCTGAAGAGATGAGTGAAAAAAGGTCTAAATGCGTCGTTCTCCGGTTGAACTATAGTCAAAGCACTAGGAATAATTTACTTCGTGAAAGTTAACAGAGTTATCGAAGAACTTGGAATGAAATATTTCCATATACTAATACATGTCTAAGTCCTTATGCAGTGCGGAGTTTCTCGCAAACCAAGGAACATCTGTAAAGGAGCGAAGTATACATTGTTTTAACAAACTGTGAAGGAGCGAAGTGTATTGTTTTGACAAGTTTAATTTTTTAATGTGTCTAGCTGAAGCAATGCACTAAGCTCAAGATACGCACTAAAGAATAGGTCGAATTAGTGAGTAGATTTTTCGCCTTCGGTCCAACGGGAAATTTTTGCCTAGGAGTGGTTTCAGCCGTATGATGATACCTACATATTTTGCCGACAACAGCTTTGATGTGTTGAGTCCAGATAAGGTGGCAGCTGAACTTTATACCTAGGTGGGACTCTGGGAGTTCTTTTTGACCAAAACAGGTAAGGCCCCAGCTGGCATGTTTCTTTTTGTTACGTTTAATGAGAAGGAGTTTTGATTTACTTGCACTGAAATTGGCGCGCAACTTAATGCACCAGTCTTCAGTGATTTTACGTTTCTCTTGCAACCTTTAGAGAGTATAACTCAGATTTAGGGATGAACACTGTGCGTTCCGTATAACAGGTAACCAAGCAATTATTGTATTGTCGAATATTAAAACACGTAGATTAAATAGAGAATGGGCCCGAGTTCGAAAACTTGCCACACTCCTGCTTGGATAGAAGTAGCTTTGAGGAGACAGCTCCCATATCTGAGAAAAAGGTACTACTGAGGAAAGAGATTAATAGAAGGATGATTTCATGATGAAGACAGATCTGAATGAGTTCCTCATACCAGACTTAGCTAAATGCTGGAAGATCTCATACATACATTTCTTTTTGATTAAAATAAGGGCTTGCTGCGGTATTTAAAATTTTAAATTATTTTAAATGTCTGTTTTATACTTGTTATAAAGTATAAAATTATTTTAATAAAATTAAATTTTAGTTTTGAGAAAGATATAATGTAATTCCCGCAATAGTGAACGGATATAATTAAATATTAATGTTCTTATTTAGTTAATGTTTCGTAACTGTCCCTTGAGTATGAATAATTAATATCATTATATAATACATTCAAATCTATGTTTGTATGAAGACTCAAGATCATTTTACGACTCTTTTCCTAATCAGGAATAGTTTCATTTTTTTCAAGAAATTCTTCTCCATTTGCGCAAAAGCTTTTATTTAGGAATGATAAATTTTATCTAGGATAAAATATAAAATAAATAATACAACAATAACGAGGGAAAAATAAAATAATAACAAACATTTTTACATTAATTAATAAAAAAATTAATTTTATTATAGAATGTATAACAGATATTTCAAAATTTACAATAATTCAAACCAAATGAGGAGTTTTTTTTTTATAAGAACTGTAATTTTTTAATTTAAAATTTAATGGAATTTAAGTTTAATATAATCTTTATCCTTATAAAAATTACAGTTTTAAATGCTTTCAGTAATTCAATTCTTTCTAAATATAATGGAACACTTTTCATCTCAAAAGAAAAGAATAATATCTTTTCATATACACAAATATAGCTTTATGAAATTGATTAAGTAACGAATAAAGTGTTCAAAAGAAATTTGAAATATTACAAAATAAATGTTTCTCAATCTTGATAAAATTATTAAAAAATTACCCGGAAAAACTTCAACTCTTAATTTTAAGCAGAAAATTTAATTTATAAATACATTAAACACCCGGACAGTTTCAAAAATAAAATCCAAAAATCCGCCATATTGAAATCTAAATTGTAGTATTTATTTCAATTCAGTAATAGGTTCAAAATAAAATATATAAATATTATTCATTGCGGTTAATCGGTTTATTAACTATATAACAAATTGATATAATGCTTAAAATTATAAATAGTACTATATTGCCTCTGAAGTTATAATTTTTAAAATTATAAATAGAACACTTAGCTCATAAGTCTCAGTTTGAATATAAAATTATATTTAAAATTTTATAACTAAGTTAAGACTTTAAAACTATCAGGAGTCGAAATAGTAAGTTTAAAATGTGACATAACTAAATGTATTCAGTGATGGCTGTTTTAGTTTTAAACGTGTTTAAATTGCTTCGACATAATTCTGAAATCCCGTTTCCAATTTGTTTCTAATTATTATTTTAATAAAGTCTTATTTACTAATAACCCTTAACTGTTCTAAAACGGTAATCTTAATCAAGTTTGGCTGTAAAGTTTAAATTTCATTTAAACTTCACAAACTTTAATGGAAATGTTTAGCTGTAATAATTAAATCAAAAGATCCCAAGAAATGTACTAATGAATTCAAATAAATTTTAACAAATAAATAAATGCAGTAGATGTAGTTCAAATCATAAAATTATTTTTAAATACTTTTTTTATATTAGGAACATTTTGCTTTCAGAATTCTTTTCAGCTGTTTATAAAAGGATAACCAGAGTATATTGAAACCAGTTTCAAAGTTGTAAATGTTAATTTTCAAATAAGACAAATTAAAAATTGAATATGTTCACGATGTTAAGACACATGAAGGATTTCGCAAATTAAGAACAGCGGTTAACCGAATAAATATTTGCGTCTAGAAATTTCATATATGAAACGGCAGATTTTCAATATTTCTATGCATTACTCTTTACTATAATTTCACGTTAAAATAAATCTTATAATAATTAGGCTCTTTATGTTTGACAAAGGAATTTAGCAGTTAAATTTTTCATTTTAAGCTGCTCGTCACTTAACTAAAGTTTCCCTTTATTCTACTGCATTTAATTTGATTTAAAACAATGAGTATTGCTCATATTTTATTCAGATAGTGGTTTATTTATTTATCTTCTAAATTTATTGAATTTCCTAGTCTTGTTTTAATTGCGCACATGAAATCTTTCACAGAGAATCAATTTATAAATTTATTAATGTTAATTTTTAATTGAACAGCGTTTCTTAGTTAACCATGTTCTCTGACAGTAGTCCCCCAACATAATCGGTTCGACGTAGACCCGTCGCACTTGTCGCTTCAGAGCGAATTTTCCCGCTTTCCTATTTCCCGACCATACCTGGCCCCCCTTCCTTAAAAACAGAGTGAATGTTTTGAAAAAAAAAAAAGAAAGAAAGATATAAGGAAAAAAGAAAGAAAATAGAATTTTTTGAGACATTTTGCGCGATTAAAAATTATAGTAGTTTTTTTGGAAAGCCATTTTTTGTCTTTTTGATTGGCTGGACTGCAGCCAAAGAAACAATGCAATAGTGACTCACTTTTTGCTTTTTTGTTTTTTTCTTCGACTTTTTCAACGCCGTAGTCAAGCCGACAGGGCTGGAAGCGGAGTTCTAACTTCAAAGAGAAGATAGAGTAATTATATCAAGAACTTGATTTTGATTCTTTTAATTTTTTTTTGCCTTTTTTAAAGTACTAATTCGCCACTCTTTTTTGCATCCATGCCTTTCGTTATCCGCCTCGTCAAACGCTCATACCCCACTTTCAACAATTGCTTGCTATTTTATTGCATGGCATCCCAAATGATTGTGAGTCTTTGCCAAAATTGTGATTCGCGAACTCCTAGCTTAACAGTAAAACTGCCAGATGTCCTGCTACATTATAGAACTCTTTCATGACATTTAATTCAAAATTCTTGTAACATAGGTGGCAACAGGAAAAGTATATATGGTGATCACTAAGGTATTACAATTTCTAGTCCACTTTTCGATACGTGGATAATAATTTCATTATTTTCAGAACTGAATGTAATAAGCTTATGCATCTGTAGTTTTTATATACATGTGATTGAAAAGATAGTTCCAGCAAAGAAAGAGGATAGGAATTATTCATGTTTTTACTTTGTAGACTGTGATATACTGTGATATAATGATTGTGATTATTTAGTTTTAGGTGAAAAATCCAATTCACATTAAGTCAACCAAACATTAAAATATTTACCTAAACGCAAGTTGAAAACTTGAAACATTAAAATAAATTTTAAATTGTAAGAAAAAAATAAGTATACACTTCAAAATTTATGGACGAAATAAATTAAATAATTTAAAAGAATTGTTCCGAATTTAAATTTCCAAACCATTTAAATTTTTGTTTCCCTTTAATAAATACTGAAATTTAATGTATCAAAAATACGAAAAGTAGTCATACAGAGATATGCAGTTAGTTCTATGTGATATTTAAATTTGCTGATCACACTGTATTCAGTAAATAAAACCATAATCAATAAATAAATTACAACGTTTCTATTAGGGTAAATTAGAACTTCTCCCTTATGGTAATAGGGAAAAGTTATTTCATTAATAATTTATTTACATCCGGTATGCAGTCTATATTGATCAACAATGTGTAAGATTCTGTTGTAAAATTATTTATTTAAAGATACGGTATAAAATTTGTGAAGACACTTTGCAACATAAATTATTAACATAAATATAACATATGTTTAAGCATACGTACATTTACAACTCTGTGTGAGTTCAAATAATTTATCAAAGTATACATTCCATTTCTGGCGAACTGGAAAATTACAGGTACATAAATTCGATTAAATATAATTTCGTAGCAATGTGCAAATTTAATTTTTTCCTGACAGAACAATATTTGATTTGATCGATTGCATGTCGCTTTTACTAACAAATTGACACCTAAATTAATAACTGGATCAATAAATGTTTCTTACAAAGTTAATTAAAAAAACGATTTATCATTTATCTTTCATTAACAGTTTGAGTTCCTTCTACATTGCCGAAAGTATGATAGCCGTCATTAATTAAAATTCTGTTATCATATTTCACACGATGATTTAATTTAATTAAATCTGATGTTGAAAGGCTGCCGATAAAATTTATCGTAATTATGATGATAGTAACAATCACAACAATTATAATAATTATAATTACTTGAGAAGAATAAATAGCAGTTTTTTTCTGTTGTAATGAAGGATTAAAATACACAAAAAACTACTTAGTAAAATTCAATCCCTGGAAACCTTTAATGTAACTTAAAACGCAATAAATTCTTTAAATTCAAAAATGTAACCTAGAATAAGAAAACTGCTTTATAAATGTAACAGAAGAATACAATTTTCTTAAGTAAATTTCGATACTCAAGAATAAAAACACAAGAATAAATTAAAAAGCATATTTCACTTTAAAAATGCTTTTGGGTTAATGCATTTATTTGACATACCAAAAAGTTTTTGTTTAGGCTTACGTTTAATAGATTTCATGAAACATTAAGCTGATATCATTCAGTAATTTCCTTAATTATTTCAAACCGGATTTTCTCAATAATGTCCTAAATGATTTTGTCTTAAAAAGTCTTTTCGTTTATTTTGTTCACGTAAAATAATGAATATATTAGCATTCATTGTACCTATAAATTTTCATGTCGTTCATTTACAAAATGCTCTTCAGAAACAAAATTACAATTCACTCCTTCGCCTTCGAAAAATGTATGACATTTTCACAGAACTTCCTATACTTTTCATTTGCATTCTTAGAAATGTAGATAACTGCGTAGGAATTTTCTTTTTCAAAACACAGAAAATAAATAAATGTTAAAATATCTTAATCTGAATAAGTTAATTTAAATAAGTTATCAAACTATTTATTCTATAATATTTTTCATGAGAGATACGTGTTCTTTTATTATTTTATCAAACATTTACATCACCTATCCGCTTATGAAAAATCTTTTTACTTTAACATTTCTTAGATTCATCTGCATCAATGATAAAAATAGCAAAATAAATAAATAATCGATATTCATGATTTAGTTATTAATTTTAGCCATATTACTCAATTCGCTTATAACTAGCACTGCATTAAAACTAATGTAAGATTCTAAAGTTTCAAGCTAAATCAACAATGTGCACTGTATCGAAATTTCCAACGTCGTACTTGACAGTGATTTTTAATTAAGGTGCTGGACGAGTCAAACATTAAGGAATCCATATGTAATTATCTTCACAAGTTGTTTACACAATTCTCCGTGATGCCATTTTATTTTCACTGTAAGTTTTATTTAAATAATATTAATAGAACTATCATTTTACAATAATATCATCTTTATTGCCTTTTAAATAAAAGTATTTCGTGAGGAATTACATAAAAATTACAAAAACTTGAACGAATTTAAGCAATAACAAAGTGTTTTATAATTAAATAAGGAAATATATACGTCACTGTATGAAATATTTTGCCATAAACACTTTTTTTATGTTGTTATGTCAGTTACTACTGAAAATGCAATCGGCATAAAATTTACCTTTTTTTATTGTTGTTTTTCCTGTTGCCACATTGACGAAACATTTCGGAAGTAAAATTACACGCTATTGCATACTGTTCGCAGATTACCATTAGGCAAAGCCTCGATCGCAAAAATGCACTGGTAAAAGAATTTTTATGCAAGCATGATTCTTTCTTTTTTCTTCACGCGGCTTTTTATCATGCACCTTATGTTTCGCGCTGCACAAGCTTGGGCTTGCGGTGGTTACTTTGACATATCTGTTCTCATGACTTATATCCACTTAATGATGGATTAGTTGGTTGTGCCATAAATCTGTAGGAGACTAGTTATATTGTTTTTACAGTTATTTAAAAAAATGTTATACCTAATATAAGCATCGGGATTATTTTTTCCTTCAGATCAACCTCTCATTACAGGAAAAGATTAGAACCGTAAATGCAAATGTTTATTTAAGATTTCCATGCCAAAGTTATGTTCTGGTTGCAAATTAAAGGCCATTTATCTTTAATAAAATTTTCTCTTTAAATTCTCGATTAGAACATGCTACAAACAACAATGCTCAAGAAATGTCTTCTTGTCTTTTAAAATATGCATAAAATTGTTTGAACAACTCATGGTACGGTCTGTTCACGAGATGTTTCTGATTTGAATCATTTCAAAAGCCTTTCGAATTACTAATCTGCTATTACATACTGTATTATTTCGCTGTACATTGAATTAACAGTTTAATTTCTGGTATATAATTTCAAACTTCTTTTACAAAACGTATAAAAAAGTATTTTAAGTGAAACAAATATTATTTATATATATTATAATATATATTCTAGTTAGATTAAATAATAGGAAATATTTAAGGCAACAAGACAGATGATGTCATAAATTACCTGATTACTCTGCATATTTCTGTAAAACAATGACTGAACTATAAAAATTTATAGTTGAAAAAAAAGGTAATTGCATTTTTCTTTAACTTATTATTCTCAAAAGGGTTATATAAACAGCATAAGGAATAGAATTATTTTTCATTAGAAAAAGAATTCCTGTGTGAAGATAAAAGTGCTTTCTAATTGAGAGAGCAAAGTGTATTTCATTAAACATTTACATCACGTATCAGTTTATGAAAACTCTGTTTACTTTAACATTTGGGAGATCCATCGGTATCAATGATAAAACTAGTAAAATAAATAAATAATCGAAATAAAAATAAAAAATACAGCTGTTACTAAAGATTATAAATTTTCAAATTAATAACATCAGACTTATAAATTAAAAAACTCCAACTTTCCGAAAATTATATTTTACAGGTTATTACTGGCCAGAATTTTGCTTAAAATATTCTATGAATTGTCTAACATTTTTAGAAATTATAAATAAAGTAAACTTCCAAATAAAAGTCTTACTTAGAAATGAGGTTTACCTATGTCAAATATAATTTAATGTTATGTTTTAAGCATTAGAATTTTCGCAAGAAAACTAAAATATTTAAACACAAAAGAATTGAAGCTGATACTCCGTTTCCCGAATATAAAATGCATTATTATAGAATGATCAATTTTTTCGATAATGAAGTAAATTCTGAACAAATATCTTAATATAAGTAGGAAAAGGCAAAGCCTAGATAAAATCAAGTAAAAAAAAAAGTATTTTCTCTCAGTTCTGCAATGCAGTTATTATTTACTATAAAAATTAATGCATTTCATCTCCATTTGCCTTACATCACGAATACAAGACAATAACTGTTTCTAGTTTATACTGTAGATTGTCTCAAGTACTAATACTTAACACTTTGTCTGATACTTCAGAAAATATTTTAAATATTTTGCTTTAATTTTGAGGAGCAAATTTGATCAAATTTACATTTTTAATAAGGTTCATTTGAAACTTGATTTGAAAATGAAATCTACAGTTTAAATCAATCAACCAATTTTCTAAGATTAATTTTACGGTTTTAATAAGAATATTAATTATTACTTTAATTACTTGTTTATTTTATTTTTATGTTTTTTAAGTATTTCAAGTTAAGGGTATAATTTTAATTTGAACGTTATTAACAGAAAAATTTGAACTGTTTAATATTTTACTTTAATTGCATAAATATTCATAACTGTTGAACATCTAGAAAATGCTAATAGGACTTTAGCGATGTGCAGAAAAATTATAAAATATGTAAAGCTATTGCAGTCACTAAAGATTACCTTTTCTATCGTCTTCTACGTGTATTAAAAAGCACAAATTTCTTTTGTAAAAATTATATCAAATGTATTACTCTGCAGGAATACATTTCAGTTACACTCCTTGCCACAAATTCTGAATTTTAGGCAAAAACATTAGATATTCTTTTTCATCTTATCATTTATTTATGTATTTTAATTAAAGGTTAATGCTATCATTTTTAAAAAATTTAAATCATTATCTAGAAGAAGAAATTTGTGTAATTTCTTCTTTAAAAGTTATCATGAATATTTCACTAATTAATTAACATTCTCTTTTTTAAGCCATTGTTACACATTCTGTAGAATATTAATATAATCTCTAGCTGGATGCTGAAAATGTTAATTAACTAAAAAGAATTATGTTATTCCGAATGCAGTCATTAAGCAATATTTCAACACGTCCACGGGTTTTCCAAATATAATTAAAGAATTTTGGAAGTATAAACTAATATCTTATTTATCATTGCAATTTGATTAAGTTATTCGGAAATGTTAAGCCATCAACAGAGATGGTATTAACTTAAATTGTTAAAAAGATATTTCATCATGAACTCATGCTTTCTACTTGTTAATACGATACCTTTTAACAGCTTTTTAAATAATTGATTTTGAACGTATCAAAATTTAGGATTTGCGACTATATTAAAACAAAAGTGTCATTTTTGCAACTTAAAGTAAAAGATATTGTCAGGGTAACCACCGACTTGCAACCGAGCTCTGTTTGATTTAGGCTCAAAAGCATGCACGTTCTGTTGCTCTCTATAATTAGTAGTAAAATTGAATCAATAATGATTTTTTGCTTTCATTGACTGAAGTTTTGAGAACAAATTTTTGAGCGGGATTTTTTTACTTTTTTTGCCCCCATGCAGCATGTGGAGAGGTTATTCAACCCTCGGATGGGCTGACCAGGTTGGTTCTCAACACTCCTCTTCTAGTCCGATAGAGTACCTGGGAAACCACATGGATACAGTCACGTATTACTAAACTAAAGCCGAGAAAATAAATATCCTACTATGAATATCTAGAAATTGCGATCAATTGGTTTCGGAATGAAGATTTATATACGAAACGGCACAAGTTGTTTAAAAGTGTTGCGATTAACAGATACTTTTTTTAATGTGAAACTAATATTAGATAAATTCTTCCTAGATCAATCCCATTCGAAATAATTCATCATTAATACTACAACTAAGCAGATCCCGTTTTATGAATTATTGAAATGTATACTTGTTACTT
This sequence comes from Stegodyphus mimosarum, assembly GCA_000611955.2. Classification (NCBI taxonomy): domain Eukaryota; kingdom Metazoa; phylum Arthropoda; class Arachnida; order Araneae; family Eresidae; genus Stegodyphus; species Stegodyphus mimosarum. The sequence goes on along the minus strand of KK118151.1, from coordinate 118,609 downwards.
GGTTCACTGTAAGTCAGCAGCAAATGCACGTGTCACTGATAGTTTGATAGGTTTAATTACCTTACCATTAAACTTTGCGAATATAATATAACATTATATTCTACAAGTGGATATTTCATACATTATGTAACTATGAATTATAAAATATTTTACAAATGAAATAACAATAAAAATAAATTACATTTTATATATGGAATTATATTTTACAAATAATATTACATTTTACAAATAAATTATATTTTACAAATAGAAATTTTGTCTTACTTACTTTTCGTCGGAATATTATTCATATAATAACTTCCCCTTGAAATATTTTGTTGTAACAGTTGTTTCGACATTTTGCAAATACAGATAGGCTTTTAAAATAGAAAACATCATACATCTGAACATTTAGCTCATTTCAATCCGGAAAAAAAATCGTTATAGTTTTGAGTATAAAAAATTGATCACCGCTTTTTTTGCTTTCGTAAAATTTGTTTAAAAATTTAAATGTTGTTTTGTGTTCTTATCCACTTGAAAAAAACTATTAAATGAACTTTTGATAATTAATAAAGAAAGGGGTTAATAAGCATTTTTTACCATGTGAACTTATTCATATTCTTTTGCCTGTAGCGTGCAATATGTAGATAGTTGCAGCATTAACCACAACAACAAAAGAAACGCGCAAATAAAACTGTTTGTGTCTGATGAACGGTAGGTGTAAATGAATGTTAAAATACGAAAATCTCGTCATATTTTTCTGATTCTGTATTAAGGGAACTTCAAATTAAATTTACTTTAATTTAAAAGGCCAATATTAATGTCGAGTACCTGATTTAGTAGTGTACGGTCACGTATTACTAATCGAGTAGTGTCATTGCGTGTTACTACTAATATGTAGCATAGTGTAGTCGTATCGAGTAGTATCACTGCTGAATAACATGTCAAAGAAAACTTAACTATCAGCATAGGCATAGTTCGAATGACAGTCCTACAAAATATAACATAGAAAAACAATTGGCCTTCCTTAGGTAACGACAGATTCACTTAAAAAATTCGAGCATCATAAGAAAATTGCGAACGAATTTTTTAAAATAGACTCTTACCTGATACAGATTATTAATAATTGAGACGCAATGAATTAAATAATTTGTTGATGCTTTGCGTGAAATCAGTTTAATAGACTATGCTTTGTATGCCCTTCTGGTGCTGATGTCTATTTGCAGTCTTTAAATGATTTTTCACACTTAGTTATGAGTGCGACATAATCTCAAAAACAAAATAATAATCCGTATTAAGTAATTTATAATTCACGGTTGACCCTAGAATACTTGGTCTTAGAATAATGCAAAGGTCATTATCACACAAAAATACAAATGATATATAGAATTCAAAACTATTAATCTGTTATGTTTCCTGTTTATTTCTCTTAAGAGGCCATTGTTTTTTTTTTCTCTGTAGTATAATCACCATATCAGATACTATGTCGTGTCCTTTTGTACATTTACTATCATCATTTCGGTCTACGTAAGAAAAATTATAAGCTTTTTTTTTATCTTGTGCCGTTTATCATCTTAGCCTTTATTCAAATCAAATATGAAAATATTTTCTGTGAAATGTATTAACGTGGTTTCTTTTGTGCTCTGTCAGTTATTTACCTAAATAAACTGTCCCCTTCAATATTTAAATATTACATGATTCCAAATAAATAGATCAAAGATTATATTTATAAGTTTTTTATACCCCTTAGGCTATGAAGAAAAAGTTTAATGCTGTAGGGCAAGTGGAATTAATGAAAAATTCTTTTCATATTGTATTATTTAGTATTATTGATTATTTAATATATTATGCAGTCATTTAAACCTATGAATCCCCTCATTTACTACATTAGCACATTTTATTAGTTTATAATCTAAAATTTACCATTTTGTGATTAGCTTGTGTGTATTAAAAGCCTGTGTAAATGGAAAGTAATTAAACGCCATATGATGCACTGAGAGTGATCCAAAATAAGATTATTGCAAATAATTTAGCTGTATTTAGAAACTATAAAGAGGGTTAAATATATAATTTGTAAAGACATTAGGTATTTTTGGAAGCAGGAAGCTGAAGAAATGAGCAACGACTTCGCCGGGGATCGAACCGCGGACCTCTGAAATACCGGCTCAGTGTGCTGACCATTACACCACGAAGGCACGCTAAGAAAGTGGGAGATATACCTTATAAATTAAAGTTCAGCATCTAAAATGCAATTTGAATGAGTTTCACCTTACGTTTAAGAATACGTTTCTTCAGTTTTATCATAGCGAATCATGCTATAGTTTTCCATACAGAATGCATTCAAATTAATAAATTAATTTCAACTGTCTCGTTCCTGGTTCTTTATTTTCTGTAGCTGGATTAAGCTCGCTGAATGAATACTGAGATTTTTCATATGCCAAATATTAATACGAGCTGCTTTCCTTTAAGAATTTTTCTACAAGAATATCCCTTCCAAGACAGATAGCTCTGTCTTGGAAGAAATGAAACACTATGCCATTATAGAAATGTGTAATTTAATTTAAATCAAAGAAACATTCTAATTCAGTTCTTCGGTTTATTACGAATTCATTCTTCATCAACTTCAGTTCATTGCGAATATGATTTCAAAAATACTATTTTCAGATATTTATATTTATAATATTAGCATATCGTTCACTAAATAATGAAATTAAACATACAATTTATCTAACTAAATGCAAAAATTGATGCGTTAAA
>KK118151.1:7603-115762 GCA_000611955.2 Stegodyphus mimosarum | reverse complement strand
ATTAATTTAATATTTAATATTATTTTATGATAGGTTTTTAATAAAATTTTATCAGTCGGCCAATTTAATAAATATAATTGTTTAGGAAGCACTGTACAGTTTTTTGTTTCATATGTGTGTAATTTTAATAAATTTTATTTCAATTTATAATTTCTATCTCCGATATGTTTCTTTTTTTATATGTTACAGCTGTAGCTAAAGGTCTGTCTAAAATAAATAGCTCGAATAAAAATATCTCTTAATCATAAAAGTGGCCAGTTCAAACGAACTAAATTTCTTGGTTTTTGTGGGCTAAATTTCCTGGTTAAGATAAAACTGATTTCCTACCGCTGTTTTCTAGTCTAGTCTCAAACGTTTTCAAAGGAATGCTGTACGATCTGGAATAGGAAACAAAACATGATTTTAAGTATTAATCCCCATCAATATCTCGCTGAGCACCTTCAAAAATCAGCTTCGTTATTTTCTTTAAGCTTTCTTCAGTTTTATAGTTTTCAGTTATCAGCATCAATAAAACAAATGGTTATAAATAAATATGAAAATAAATATGAATTCGATACACACCAAGTGATTCATTCTATTTTCTCTTGTACATAATCAAATAGGAGAGCATTTTAATAAGTTAATATATGTTGATTTTATGAGTTTTATTTCGCGTTCTCAATTTCGATTCAAGTAATGTGTTTCAATACAACTCAAAATTTCCCGTTTCTCTTTCGTTTCTATGTAAGGAATTTGATATTATACATGATTACCTATATGAAAATATATAAATTCGCTCACATTTTAAAACAAATTTATAAGAACAAAAATTAAGGAATTAAATATTATATATTACCTATATGAAAAATATAAATTCTTAATTATTTAAAAACAAATATATGGAAGAAAATTGTGTACTTTAAATAATATTCATTTAAAGATTACTAAATGATTCTTACTCATTTGGCATTTTATTATCATTACTTTTGTCGCTTAATATGACAAAAATGAAAGGACATAATAGATTGTAATTTTAAAATTTCTAAATTGAATTTATTGTAATCTAATAATTATATCACTAGCTAAATTATTTCTTAGTAATTTTATTGAATTTGTTTGTAGAGTATTTAATTATTCCTTCACAATAGCTAACAACATCATCTAAAAATTAATGTAATCTTAATGTATATACAAATTTGAGAAATGGGTTTAAAATTCTGAGTATAAATAATTTCAGTATAAGTATTTCAATATAGAAACATATATAAAAGGTACAAGCTTTATATGATGTATATTTCTATCATATAGGCATTGCCTAAAGGAACGACTTCTTCTTTCATGAATAAACGAATGTAGTACTTAATATTGTATTGTATAAAGCGTCTAGTCTTTTGCTATTCGTCACTTTCAATTCAGCACTCTGCTGCGCCATTTTTATGGGCTTTCGATTTCAGGAACCGAGTGCGGTGGTGTCCTTTTTTCTTAAGAAACAGCTCATCTTTTCTTAAATAAGCGACTGCAGTATTGGATGGATATTGTATTCCGCGTTACTAGCGTCCAGTTCTTGTAATATGTCCCTTTCAATACAGCAATTAACTGCCACATTTTCATTTGATTTTTATTCCCGCAATCGCTGCGGTGAGTAATTTTTTGCCTTAAGGAACGGCTCGTATTCTCCTGAATAAGCGGCTTTGGTACTAGACTGGATATTGCATTCTATGTATACAACGTTCAGTCTCTTGTAACATATCACTTTCAATTCAGCAATTAACTGCGGCATTTTCATGGACTAACGAACCCTGGAATCCTCTGCGGTAGTGTGCCCTTTTTTCTTTCTTAAGAAAAGGCTTGTGTTTTGTATAAATAACTTTATTACTGGACTTGATATTATATTCTGTGTCTTTCATAATAAATCAATTTCAGTTCCGTAAACAACTGCTCCATTTTCATGGGCTTTGGATTCCTAGAATAGGCTGCAGTGGTACCCTTCTTTCTTACAAAAATTGTTACTGGGTTGTTATTATTTATTCATTTATAATCGATATTAACTTTTAAACAATTTAGCAAAACATAAAATACATTCTAACTTTGTTAAACTTTTGTTAAAAGCTCAACAGTTACTCACAGAAGAGTTACATATAGCTTAATATAAAAAAGAAATTCTTTTTTAATATACGTTAAAATCCAGGATCTGTATTTTATTCAAAACAATAAAATTAAAATTTGAAGTAATCTATGTTATGCTAATTACATTTCAATAATTGTAATGTAATTTAGTTTTAGCCAAGTTTCAGTAGAATTTTCAATATCATGTAAACTAACTAATCTAATCCTTTAGATGGAAGACTATCTTCCATCTAAAGGATTAGATTACTTTTCCTCTGTGCCAAGTACGCATGGATTGCAATGCAAGTGAAGAAATTTTATTTTTCTTTATCGCGTTTAATTTTAAATCGCAGTTAAAATAGCAGTTAATAATCGCAGTTAATTTTAAATTGCAGTTAAATATAAAATACCTGATGGCTGAAGAATTTTATTGCTAATATATAATAATATTTTACTATATTTTTATATTATTAAATTAATAAATAAGTTGAAAAAAAGAATAAAATAACGAGAAGTTTAAATTTTGCTTAAAAGTTATTCAAATAGTTACCATCTCCCGCATCTGGAGTTCTGCCGCCCTCGAAGTATCGTCAACGTTGAGTCTGTATTTCAGTGAATTTAAAAACGTACTTTTTTAATGCAATTTAGTTAAAATAAAATTGAAGTTACGGAGCTTTTAAGGAACTTTTTAACATAAATTTTAATTGTAAAGCCTCCTAGGTTGTTTAAAAACCTAAATATATTGCTCTGAGTTTGAATTATGACTCAAAAACATCACCATTTCGTAGTTTTAGAATCAAGCAATCGTGTATCGATTTTTAAATTTAATTCACATTTTCTTTAAAATGAAAATGATAAAAATATTTTGAACATTTTTATTTTAAATATAGAGTTAATAAATATTTAGTTCTGTATATATACATTAACTATATTATATTGTAGTAATAATAAAGCTATTAAATTTTAGATTTCAGCGTGTTAAAATACGCATTGGTCTCACTTAAAGACTTCAATTAATAAAAGAATGTTTAGTTATCAGCTGAAGAACATGAACATGTAACATAAAAGCAGAAAATGTAAATAAAATCCTAAAAATGGTTTAACTCATTCAAAATATAAAGCAATTTACTGCATCTCCTAAAAGAAAAATGTTTATAGGAAATTAATATATTTTTTCAAGGAAATGGAGATTACTGAATGGGAAAGAAATCAAGCAATACAAATCCCAAAATTCTGATTTTATTTTATAATTATTGCATGAAGCAATGGCAAAATACTTAGAAACCTTAATTTATCATTAATTTCATGGCTCAAATTTCCGTTAGCTATCGATAAAGCAAAATAGCATTAACACGTAAAAAGGACAAAAAATTAAACTTTCAATCTACGGTTTTCAATGTAAATTTAATGTTACATATTATCTTCATATTGTCCTCTAAGCCATATGAAAACTACGTATGAAATTGTGGAGCATTGATACTTATTGAGAATTACAGCAAACTATCATAAATAAAAGTTCGGTGCTATGAAACATCAGACGTTACAGGCTATATAAGGGCCTAAGATCTGCTGCGTTAAAATTTAAGCAATTCAAATTCAAGTCATAAACAATGAATAAAAACTGCGGACCGATCCATCATAGCAAATGATAAAATATTTATCTTTCGGTAATTACAACACCATTGCACTTATGACATTTTTAAAGGAAATATCTATATCTGGTTTAACGAAAGTTTACCGCCAAAAACCCTTCTTAATAAAGTTAGAAAAAAAACATGAAAGGCAATACCTTTATACCTTTAGTGTGGGTAATAATCACTACATAAATCTATGATTTTCTGCCAACATTCTGGTAGTTTTTAAAAACCTTCTGCAAAAAACTTAGTGGCAGCGAGTCCAAAAACAGATCAACCTCATTCTGGACGTCCTGTTCAGAATGGAAGACAGCACCAGTAAGATATAGCTGCAGGTGTGAAAAAAGGCAGAAGTCCAAAGGAACGATGCCGGGATCCCATTCGCAACCGTAAAGAGTCCAGCCGATGAATGCAGACACATGTGGTCTTGCATTATCTTTATGGAACATTACCTTTTTGTGCTGGAACTCATTTCGACGTTTTTCCTTGATAGGAGCGTCAACATGGACTAGTATCTTGCTGTACAGCTTACTGTCGAAGGTTTTACCTTTTGCAGATACTCTTATTGGATGATACCAAGGCAAATCCACCAGATACAAAGCACGATCTTTTGTTACTTACTGATCTTCTTCTACAAGTTCTCGCAGGAGGGTCTCATTAACATCAGTAAGCCGGCTAGAGCGCTCTGCTTCTTTAATGCCATAGTTCTTGTTTTTGAACTTTCGGTATCAAACCTTCACAGTGTCATAGGTACATTATTAGTACCTAAAGCTGTACACATGATTTTGTAACATCATGTAGCTGAGTTTTTGCAACAGAACTGGAAGTAAATGATAGTTCAAATCTGGTAGCGTGATAGTTCCATTTTAGACACCTTAACGATAACAATACTTTTTTACAAATTTTACAAGACAGTGTTAGCAAATCTCTTTCTTTCAACTGCCAACAATCATTTTACAAAATATGATTAAACACGCCAATGCGAACTGTTTGCGCAGACGATATTTGCGATGGCGGAAAACTTTCGTTAAAACCCGATATTTCCTTTTTAACTATTCGCAGAGATTTTTGTTTCGATAATAATACCTTTTCATAGTAAACTATCATCTGAACTAGAAATTTGTTAGGATAATTAAATATTTAAATATTTTGCAATAAAATATGTTTTAATTTTATCACAGATTTGCTCAATATTATAGTCTCGATACAAAGGTAATCTGTGTATACTAGAAAAGCTAAACTAAATTCCTTCGCATTTGTCATTGGTTTAGTACTTTTTTACCATATCTGATATGTTAACTCATACGTTTTGTTTATAACATTATGATCACTGTCTTTTTCTTCAGGTATAGGCAAATGTTATGTAATTTACATGTCTTATTAGTTGTTCGGTTTTACTTTTCAATTAATTTTAAAATCAGACAATTAAACCAAAATTTTATTACTATGTAGAAAAAATTATATTTATTGAAGAATTTATGTATAAAATTCTCAAAGATTACTATTTAAATTCGTAACAATGAATTAAAACAAATATTCATAACGAATCAGCCGCCAAATGTGTCAATGACAGTAAAATTATTGCACAAGAATAATGCCCAAATATGTGTATAAAACTGAAAACAAATGAAGTTTAATAATCCATTTATGTATGATTTTATCTTATAATATTTCTAAATGGTTCCTAGTGAATAAACGTTTTGCTAAAATATATCTACGGTATATAGCACCTGTCGGGTGCCCACCATTGTGTACTTCTGCAAAATACTGTCAAATTAACTTTGCCCCAAATTTTATTTAATTTCATTTGTATCTTTATCTATTAATTCATAAATTTATTCAATTTAAATGAACATATTGCTTTATAATATATTAATGGCACATAAATGAAGCGAATATGTGTCCGAGTATAAGATATTCAATATAATAATTTACCTTCCATTTTGGAAATAAGTAACTTCCAGTTAACTAAACTGTTTTTTCGATTACAAACTTTCCGAATATCAATAGCTTGCTGAAATACAACACTTTACAGCAGCGATAAAGTGATAAAATTTCAGCGCATTTAAATAATTCGAAAGACAGAGTTGCTTAAAATTATGAAATGGCTGTATTCACAGAGCTCAAAATCAAAAAATGTTTCAGCTGTTGTTTTAAAATCATCTACAGCATGTCAAAAACCACAGCTTTCTATTCCATTAATATTAGATATTAGTCCCGAGCTGCAGCAGAAGGCGGAAAAAGGATGATTGTTGTCAAAACTAAATTTGCTGCTTTATAACAAACTTGATATTTGTAAGTTTTCCATACTGATTCCGTTAGACAAATAATTTCAAAGAGTAGGTCTTACAAGTTTTTCTTACTGATTCTCTCAGGCAAATAAATTCGAAGAATAGTTCTTCGAAAGAACGTGAAATTACATGTCACACGACGAAAATGAAATTCAGCGAAATTACGTATTGTACTGTGAAAGACATTCTAAACTGCCATTGTTTCTGTATTTCTCCTAGCCTGCGCTTATCTCCATTTCCTTAAATTCTCTAAGTTTTCGGCAAAGAAGGAAAAATTTACCCCCCCCCCTCAAATAATGCTATTATTATATGATTTTTGAACATATTATTTGCAATTTTTCAGTGCAGTTATAAGAGGAATGGGATTTAAAAATTAATTTTATGTAGGAAAAACATATTTTTCCAAATAAAGCAATATTAACAAAAAGAGTTGAAAGACTCGCAGTTCAGTTGCATAAGAGTTTAAGTACCTGTGCTTTTCAGGCAAAAGAACCAGGTTCATCTAGATAGTTTCAGTTTATTCGGTAAACTCAAATCGAATCATTTGATTAACTTAGACATAGCTGAGCTCATCGAATTGTAGCAGCTGAAGAGTGAGACAAATCTCAGCATAGTATCTTATGGACGCATTCAGTGCATCATGCAGCGTTGGCAATGCCCTCGATTTAATTACTTCTTGTCCTCGTGCAGCCGCGGGGAAGGGTGACGTCCTCCTTGAATCCTTTGCAGAGCCACAGCCTGGACGGAGGCACGCACACAGTGATCCATGTACCACCTGATGGACACACCAAACAGCAGACGGCGCTGGACGCCCTGCTGAGCGAATTGCAGACCTTCAACCTGCCAGCCGAGCAGAAGACGACACAGCGAGACAACATACCGGGTTTACTTGGGCCGCAGAGGCGGCTACCCTCCTATCCCAGTGCGGACTCCCCCGTCCGTTCCCCCATACATGGCATGCCCCAGGCGCGCTCTCCCACTGCTCTTGACCCGGGCGCAAAGACCTTACAGGTTACTTCTGTCACTAAAAGCCTGTCACCGACGCCTCAAGAGAGGAGGCCTTCGCCGACTTCACAGCTGGCTGTGAAGAGCGCCCCGGAAGCAGTGGCCAAGAAAGTACCCCCTCCACCTCCGCCCCGTACCACCAGCCGTTCCCCCGTCACATCGCCTACCGAGACGGCGACAACGACGAAGCCTACGCCCTTGCGCTCCGCCCTTGCAGCGCGCAGTGCTCCTCCTCAGCGCAGCAGCTCTGTTCCCACGCCTAGGGGTTCATCTCACCCTACTCTTAGACAGACAGCTTCGACGCGAGCATCATCTCGTGAACGTCCTGATCCCCCTCCTGCCGCAGCTTCTTCCTCAGCGCCGTCTGCTTCCAAGGAAGTCATCGTACGAACCTCGGCACTCACTGATGAGCCACCACCCAGAGACCAACTCTCCAGCAATAGCAGCAGCAGTGAGAGCGTCAACTCGCAGGAAGGACTCCAGATGGCATTGCAAGCTGCGAAAGCTGAGCAAAGAAAGGTTTCACAGCAACTCAGAAACGAGCTGCAGGATGAGGTAAGTTTTAAATTAAATTAGATTAAATTAATTTTCTGAATCCAAATGTTTTATTTTTTCGCGTGCTAGAATCATATAAGCAAAATAGTTTAGACTATAATATTTACTATTGAACACTTATTGGTATACTACTACTAACTAAGCATTGAGATAAGCTTTATAGTGGAATCTTTTAATGAAAGCAATGCTTTAATAAGCTTGAAAATTACTAGAGATTTATAAAAACCACATCTTATATAAAAAGAGAGGAAAACATGTTAAAATCTCATTTAATGAAATTAAAATATCTTCATTTCTTTTTCCCTAACTCAGCTTCAAATATTTTCTTAATTTCTTCCCCCCTCCCCAGAAAGTGTTCACTGCATTTTCTGTAACAATAACCTGCTTTTATCAGTAACAGTTTACTCAGAAGTATTCACATTGTTGCCATTCAATTTACAGGACTAAAAGCATAATTTAAGTGCAAATGCAATATATGATATTCTATGAGCAAAACGACAGTTATATTAACTTTACTCCAGAGCACAGTACGATATTTTGAAAGTGCAACTACGGCGTGAGTGACCCTTTTGTGCTGAGAGACGTATTTATTAGTTCCGACGTTTTGGTTGTAACTGTTGTTGGTGAGATGAGTTCGGAGCGGTAAAGGGCATGCGTTGGAATGCTGGTGAGTTTAAAAAAAGTATAAACAAGTCCTGATGTTTTAAGATCCGAAGGAAGGGCAGAGCTTCACAGGAACAATTGACATAACCACAGTTATAGCCAACTTATTACAAAACGCCATGCGGAATATTCATAATAATTTACGGCATTGACGCCATCTCTCGAAGAGCACTATAAGCATCATTTCCGTGGCTATTATCAAATCGTGGACCTTCTGTTTCATTAGTAATTACTTTAGCGACTGGACTAAAAACATACATGTCCGGATGCTAAATGCGCCATGACTTTTTTTGCGATAAAACGAGATCGCTAAGCTTTAAACTTTGAAGTAAAATGGGAAAAATTAAAATAATAGTAAAAATTAATATTAATGGTTATAATTGGAATATCAACACACCAATATAAAAATTAATATTAAACAAACATAATTTGGTATAGATTTGGAATTTTTATTCAAAATCTACGCCAACTTAAAGATGCTTTTCTGCTTTATAGAAATCAACAGATGACAAGGCAACAAATATATTGTACCTGTGTGAAAACAAAGAAGGATATCATCAACTAATCCAGTTTCATTTTATTTTTCATGGATGGCCAAATAGTAATAAAGTAAATTATTATTTCATCAGTTGTGAAAAGTAAAAATCAAGCTTAAGTAGGTTTCAAACACATAATATTTCAACACTGATTCATGTGTCAACAAACTGACTTCAGCATTTATTAAAACTGAGATAATTCAATTTATTTTTCTCTGAATTTGCCTTCTCTTCTGGAATAAATATTCTACTACTTTGAATGCCTAAAGCACTCTGTTTAAGATACTAAATTGCATTAAAAATTTCTTTAAAATGACATTTTGCCGCTAATTCCACTCGAGTGGTGGCATATTTAAAGAAAAAAAGTAGAAGTTAATAAGATTTTATACGTTAACTCCTGATTTAAAATTTAAAGAATAATAATTCGTACATTTACTACGTACAATACTTATTTTCGTTATAAAGACAATGGTGTAAAAAAACTTCTTACATGTCTGATTGCAATTTTCTGCTTCCAGAGAATGCGTACCCTTCTTAAAATAAAAAATGGTGTTTTATCAGTTTATTTATATTCAGGTATGATATCCAAGTATTTATATTCAAGTCCAAATTAACTTTCACCCATTCTTCTATCTCAAACATTAAGCTATCTAGTTGCGTGTTACGAGTTCTCAGAGATCTTAATAACTACGCCAAAGAAACATGAAGGTATCTAAATTTTATTGAAATAAATAAGGATTCTTACAGACAAAGAGAAAATGATGGAAATACTTCCTAACACGTACGGAATATCGTAAATCATCGTCAACATCATTCTCAAAGTCTAAAACAACAAGCAATCACCAGACGAGATGTTTTCTAAGAAGAGTGTCGCAGATTCTAAACTAAGACTTGTGGCTGCAACGAAGCCCACATGCGTATTTTTTCTCAAAAGGCAGGATAAACACTTCTCGAAGTTTCAAGAAAAATTGCTGTTAGCGCTTCTAAAATGCTTATTCTGAACATTTCTAGAATGTCGCTAAGATGACGAAATATCTACCTGCAAATTTGTGGCCAGAACTAATAGAAGGGGATTTTACCCATATATCTGATTTTAACTGAACTATTCTTACATTTCAAATATCGGTCGACTCAGAATTAAAAAATCTATTACCTAATACATGAAATGAATTCCTACAAAGGCAATGAATCGCCGAAATCGCGTTACACAAAAATACACAAAAGTTTTTTATACAAATTGCACCGTATAAATAAATGTAAACAATACACAAACTTACAAAAATGCATAAAACTTAAATTGCAAACAAAAATAAAATATAAAAATTTACAAAACTTTACAACAATGTAAACTGCATTTGCAGAGAAAAAAAATATATAAAACAGTTATAGTGCATTTAAAATTGTTTTGAAATGAATAAATTAATTGAAGGTTAGCATCTTCCTGTAATGGGATTGAAATTACTTGTCAACATGCTATTTCATATGGAACTCGAATCACATATAATTATTTAATAATTTATGATACTTTTTGGTAAACAGATTTTATTTTTTTTTTCTTTAATGTTTAGGTCTTCGCTTCTACGTCTCAGAAGAAGACTTCTCAGGGCCCTAAGAACAGACAAGAGCTTTTAGAAGCGAGGCACCAAGAGTTGTTAAGAAAGCAGAAACAACTCCAAGAACAGTACACGCGCTTACAGCAGATCCAAAGAGGCCAAGTTTTTGCCCGCTTTGGCGCAAAAACTGGTGACCTCAAGAAGACTGGCAGTGAGTCCAACATCTTGTCCAAGGCAGGACTTCTATCACTGGCAGCCGCATCCGGATCCATGCAACACCTCGCCGTCACGGGTTCAGTCTCGAATCCTATTCCTGGAGTCAAGACATCACCTTCCTCTTCTCCAAGCCCCGGTAAAGGGGGTGCTCAGAGCCCCGCGAACAAAATCTTTGAAACAGATATTCTTTAAAATAAATTTTGACTTTGTGTACGGCCCATGTAGGAAAATTGAACAAAATATCCGCATTTACGCCGGCTGTGCCCATTCTCTACACCTTTTCTAAAAGATTCCCGGACAGGTTCAGTAAATGAACGTAAATTTTATCGGAGATAGTTTTCATCGTTAAGTCGTTCCTGTTACTGTAATCAATATTTTGACAGGATTTTGGAGCCGGGAGGGAGTTTTCGGTCATTCACTCAACGCCGTGGTTTGAAGTTTTGGAAGCGGTCATATAATCTAGGTAGAGGCTTTAAGTTTTAAAGCAGCTGCTTCTCATACTCAGTTTAATATTTTAGAAATGTTTCAATATTATTTGTATAGAATTATCTGCCTGAATGTCATTATCCCACCGCTTAATGAGTACAGAACTGAAGTTTGTGGTTGGTTTTTCAATATTTATATAAAACAATGATGATTTAGTTTTTTGGAGATCATAGATCTATGATAGATATCTTAGAGAAAATGAAAATATATGTATATTTATATATATATATTTAAAAAGAAAAGCTGGATACTTTTAAAGTATGTTTATGGAACTATTGATATTCCTAACGAGCATCGAAAAACTCTTAGGGAGCATGATATGTGTTACATTGACAGAACTGCCTCTGACAGCAAATTTCTATTCTGCGAATATTTCATATAACACCCTAATGGAATGATGTGAAAAGACAACAAATATGCCTCCGAACAAAATCCTGTTCCTTGTTGTGTTTCAAGAATCGAAATCTAGTCTTTGAAGCATTATCGACTGTTGGTGTTTTGAAAAATGTATATGGCGCGTCTTTTGGCGAGAACTTTCTACAAAGCATTGTTAATTTCAAACCTCTTTGAGAGCGGAACGCTATAAATGAGTCCGCCATTTTTTTCCTTTGGTAGTTTGCAGCTCTGACCACGTGACTCCCGCTTCCCGATCTAATTCTCTCACGGTGCTACTCCCGAACACTGTACATGTCCCGACAGGAAAACGGGAACTGTTTTTATACTCGACGCGTGTGAAGTTCGTTTCTGTTTTCTTTTTTAGAAGAAAAAAAAACCAAGAAAGTCGATTTTGTCCGACGATCATTTTGATTCCGCCGGCGAAACGACGAGAAAGATCTTTGTAGGAGCGACATTTCCAATTTTTGTAGCTAGTTGGTTCTCTGGTACGAAAGGTCTAGAGAATTTTTATACCTAGATAAACAAAGTAATCGACGCGAGTCTTTTCTAGCGATATTACCCGCTTCTCAGCCAGGAATGATCCATTGTTTCAGTTTTCGCTCCGTGAAATGTCGACAAATGCAGAAGCTGCTCTTGCGTATTACCCTAAAAGAATAATTTCTACCACTGAAATCCTCTATTACAAAATCTAATAAATCTGATAGATTACGAAAATAGCTGTTATATTTTGCTCATAATATTTCTAGAAATTCTATTGCTTCAATGGCTTACCAAACAACTATTGCAATCAATTACAAAGCGGTCGGTTGGAAAGGTTCTTGAGTTGTGTTTACTGAATACTTCGAATTTACATCTGTTTTGTTCAGATATATTTAATTTAATATAAAAATTATATCGTCATATGAACGATATAAAAACTTATTACTTGTGCTAATAATGTGTAATATTAAACAAGAGTTTAGATATTTTTAACTTGTTAAAATCAATTTTACATTGATACATTTAATACAATAAAGTACTTAAATTAATTCAATAACTCTAGGTGATTTTTGATGAGGCTTTAATTTACCACTCTGTAAATGCTTAAAATCTTTTACATTTAAATAAAATTTAATAAAACTGTGAATTTAATAATTTATGAAAGATCAGTACTAATTCTAAAATACAGGGTTATTCCTAAATCCGCGAAAATGTTTTTTATATCCATGATAGATAAACTTGAAAAACAGTTCCAAATTTTACTGCCTTCAAATAGTGCTAGTTTTTCTTACTTCTTTGGCAAATGCTTAATAAGTTCAGCTTCACTGAAACGACAGACATCTACGCATCAGTAGGAGAATTTCTTGTAGCTGTTTCATGGTACCGTTTAATGAGAAGAATGATGATTATCGCTTCACAGAAACCATTACTGAGACCTTTTGCGAGGATATCTTGTTAAAATTTGCTACAAAAATAGATATGCCATCTTAATTCAAATTTACGCTGTTGGATATGATGCCGCGCAGGATTGGGAGACGAAGCATTAATGCGGCTCTTACACGGTTATCTTGTTAAAATTTGCTACAAAAATAGATATGCCATCTTAATTCAAATTTACGCTGTTGGATATGATGCCGCGCAGGATTGGGAGACGAAGCATTAATGCGGCTCTTACACGGTTTTCGGATTTATCCCAAGGGATCTTTTTCTTCTGAAGGTTTGTCAAGGATACCGTATTTCCATTTTCCCCTCATCTCCGGGATCATCATAACAGTACCACTGAGTTTGTGGCTCTACGTCTGGGCTTGGTTTCTTTGATTATGTCAAAACACATGACGGCTATCTGCTTAAGGGGAGGAATGCCTTCTTGTAAGACTTTCTAAAGAAATCAACTCGTATCCGCGTTACACATGGCGAAAACCACGATAACACACTTGCAGTCAGAAATTCGAACCTCTGTCGGACTACTAACGCTCAATGACTCTTCCATTCGGCCGTTAGTGGACAGTTTGTGGCTCTAATCGTTCTGCATTTGTGTCGGATGAAGCGAAATATCTTATTGATGTACCTATCGTGTCAGCAAAGATGGACACTTATAAAATATGTATTCAGCATTTATAAACTGTGTAAAAAAAGACTTATGAGTTTACTTTTGTTGTTTTAGTTGTTGTTGCTTGTGCTCACTTATCTGACGTAGTCAGCCCAAGCCCACGAAATTCCTCGTGGCAAAGAGCGTCAGATTACGCCTGTCATTGGCAATAGCCTTGAGCACCTAACAGGTGACAATGCGATTTGGCTCAGTTCCGCCCCCAATTTTGATGCAGAGCACCTCGGGGGCACGGGTCCGAGGATCTCCCATCCCTCTTCCCTGCCACCAAACCACACGAGAGGACTTTTGGCTCGCCGCATATTTGAAGTGCCGCCATGCCACACCGACACTATACATTTAAAAACATGCCATCTCCAAGATTCGAACCTAGGCCCTTCGGCATGGCAGTCAGCTACGCTAACCACTAGACCGGTTGCGCGGCGAGTTTACTTTTATTCCACTTTAATAAAATTTGGTAAAGATTGCGTAATTCATTTGTTATAAATATTTTATGAACTTACTAATAACTCTGTATTTTAAACGCTTCACCGAAATATTTAAAAATTATAATTAAATAAATTTTCACGTGATTATGCGTAATTCCATTTCCGTAAATATTTTAGAAAATGTGTTTACTCTGTGCGATGATTGACTGCTTTTAGCACACCTCCAGGTGAAATTAATCTATGTGAAATCAAGAGCATTCATCTATTAAGCTCATTAATTACCTTATATTAGATGCATTATTTTGAACTAAAACACTATATTAAATGAAGAAAAAGCTAATTACACTTCAAAAAGTGTCATTTAATTAATTGTTTCATTTATTTAGTCTCACTTTCTCCGATGCTGAAATTAGAAATTTTAAGCTTCCAACTGTTAGTGTAATTTGATTAAATTTAGAATTATAGCATGAATTCCAAATTGAATATAAATACTTAAAAAAGTTTTCCTGCAAGAACTTTAATATATGAGTTAGTTCCAACTCAGTCCCAGGATCCTATGATTTCATGAGCAAATCAGATAGAAACACAAAAAAATTAGTAAATAATAATGGAAACTTACTTATCTTGGCATATAATATATCTAGTAACTTTATAAATCTCTTATTAACAGCTGCAATGCCATTAGTAGCATAAGCGTACGTTAAAATTAGGTATCAGAAGAAAAGAAAATAATAATAAATAGTGAAATATATTTACAGGAAGTCGAGACATGTTATGAAATTTTATATCAAAATACGTAATGCATTATATTATGAATGCATTAACTCTTAACATAAACATTAAAAACTTGAACCCAAGAAACATATTCCATTAGTCAGGTTTCTAGAATTTCATTTAAAAATATTCATAATGTGCAGAAATTAGACAGCAGCAAATATTACGAAAACTTTTATTTTGTTAAAGGAGATTAAATAAAAAAGGGCAGGTGGTTATCTGAATACTTGAAATGAGTCAGCAGTGCTCCTTGATGAAGTGTCGTGTTGGAAAATCTTGAAGGCTTTGCTAAAAGTGTTTTTAATAAAATGAAATAGGATTGTTTAAGTTGTGACTAAGTTATGATTTGAAAATAGGCACAGAAGTACTATTAACGGCATACCAGTTCTTAGAGAAGATGTTTATCTTCATGAGAATGTCAAACATTCTGTGTTTTCTGCGGTTAATATTTTCTAATAACAATTTTTGAAATTAATAATTTTAAAGCTTTGCTTCTTCCTGCATTTGTCGACGAAGATGTTCGGCGAAGAGGGTCACAATCAATAATAAAGTCGCGTCCAGAAGTCAAGTCGAGGTCCTTGTTTCATGTCAAGTTATATTGATAATTCTAACGTTTAGAAATTTACCTTCTGCTGCCGCGCTAGATGTTATTGTACAGAAAAACTCCCACTGCTAATATGTTGTCTGTAAAAGGATTTTAGCCCTCTTGTTTCTAAGTAGACATTTGTTCGATGCTTCGACTGCTGCTGTAACAGACGATCCGTCTAGGCGATCTCTGTTGAAGGCTCAATGAAATTAGATTATGATTTCCTACTAGTCATAAAAACAAACTTTTATGGACAAACTCAGAATTTCTGTACACACGCAATGTTATTGGTCGCATTTGATTGCAATTTTAATGTGAAGCTACGCCGAACTCTGCTTACCTGAGTTCTTCTAATTAGCTCCTTGAAATGCACGTAAAGAAAGATTACGTTCAATATGATATTTCGTGAGCATACGTACAGTCTCACGAATTCTTTTAAAAATTATTACATTTCTGTCTATAAAATTCTAACCTCATTAATATTCATTGAAATTCACAATTCGTTGTACTTGTCATAAAATTGTCGTACTTGTCATAAAATTTTATTTTTATTAAATGTTGATTCATTAATTTATCTTTTTAAATATTGCATGAATTTTTCTACACTAAATTTAATATTTATGAAACACTTTCTTAATTCATTTCAGTTCTGCTGACGAGGAATGCGGACACCTTAAACTGTGTAGGTGTCAAGGAAAAGGAGATTTAATCTTTTAATGCCTATTACTTTCTCCTTTATTTCTACTACTTAAAATTAGGTGGATTTATTATTGTTATTTTTTTATTCAATTTTCTACGGCCTATCTCAGATTTATAAACTGTTTAAAATTTAGTTTCCTTTTTAGTGAGATAATGCCTTTAATTCACTCTTAAAATTATTAACTTCTCTCAGGTGCATTTCAAATTGTTTTGAAAGTTTGTAAAAATATATTTAAATTCATAAAATTTCTTCAAAATATTTGAGACAGAGTATGAGCATTCAGTTATCCACTTCAAATTTTAAAATTACCGCAACGAAATGCAAATAATTTTGAATTTAAGCGTACTATTATTTCTATAATAAGCTTAAAAGTCTTATTTGGAAATCTTAAATTTGAGTTGTAAAGAAAGAATATGTTATATATTTCTGCAAATCTAATAGAATATTAATTAAAAATTTTATATGTAACTAAAATTTTAATACATCTGCCAGGGCAAATTTTCATTATTTATAAAATTTCATCTTTCGATTTTTTTATTATGGATATTACTCGAATTTCAATTTTTTAAGAGTAAAGAACTTTCGAGAACGATTTAAATCGAATAAGCATCAGAGTTCGGCGTTGCGAATGATGTTAACTTATGGAATAAATTCGTAGTAATTTTTATGGATATTTCATTTCTAATGAATATTGTTGTCAATGTTTTTGTGCTGTTCTGAATATTAATTACTTTTTTCAATGTTCAAAAGAAAAGGCGCTTACATATCTGATTGAAAATGTTGAACAAAAATATATATTTATCAAGTTTTCACTTGTTAATAAATAAGATTACATGTTATATTATACGTAATGAAAGTCTATTCGAAATTCTATTCCAGTATACAAAACATATTTACTAATTTATTCTGTTCAAAACATTCAGATGTTGATGCATATAAATGTATATCAGTTGATGAATAATGCTCATGAATTGGTCATGTGTAACTGATCGTGACAATGATATGATTATCTGGTAAAAAAACCTTCAGATTAAAATTTCAAATAGCCTAAAGTATTACTTAAGTCAAAAAATATTTTTAAATGAATCTGAATGAGACATTTTTCAGAAATTACTATTAAAAATGTGCATTTCATTTCCACACATAGAACTATAATTTGAAATAGAAAGAGTATGGAAGCTTCATCTCTTAGAACGTTCATCTTAAAATGGCAGCTCAAATACTGAATATACTGATATTGCTTAATAATGACAACATAGAAATTGTCTAAAGAAAAACTATGCACAAATTTTTATGAAGAATTTAGAATTAATTTGTTAAGAATTCACTTTTGAATTTACTCATGTTTAATAGTAATAGTATTGTTACTAGAATTTTCAATAACATTTTCATGTTTGTAGAAGTTTAGTATCAATCAAAAATATTTTATCACTTCAAAAATGTACGAGTGAAAAGATTCAAGTTTCATTATTCGTGTAATCAAATTATCTACGACTTACTGAGAAGTTTCTTCTCACCTGTTGTTCTAAATGCAAATGAAAGTATAAGAGCGACTGAAATTATAATTGAAAAAAAAAAAATATAACGGAAGCCTTGTGCTTTATGTGTCAATACACAGAGGCCTAAACAGCAGCCAAAGAAGCCGTAGCTTCCGCATTGTTCCTTCCAGTTAACTCTAATCAAATATACTTCCATCACAATGTCGTGTTTAAAAATATGCTTGAAAATTTTATGTACCGTACGGCAATACGGTAGCCATTTCAGAAATAATTTTAAAGAGTTTAATGCTGTTTACCTTCTTGTGCAACAGATAATCAGTAAACATTATTCCTTCTAAAGGTTGCATTGTTTAACAGCGCCATTGTCATTATCTTCTAAATTTTAAATTAATTTTAAAAATTATTTAGTTTAGTTTTAAAAAATTATTTTCCTGCTTTTTCTCTGCTCAGTCATTGGTGCATTCCAAAGAAAGTGATTCAAGATATAGAAAAATAATTTTTTCTTATATTAATGACAAAAGTTAAATTATTTAACCTTTCACGTTTCTCAATGTGAAACTGTAAAAAGAAAGCTGAATTATAAATAAATCCTTGTTCATTAAGTGAATTCTCACACTAATTTATATTAATGACTTTGTTTATAATGGCATTTACAATTTACAGCTTTGTTTTTTGACACAACTTATAATATATTTGGAATAAATTCTCATCTAAATATAACACTGGAGGAATATAGGACAGAGAATCGTAAATATTTTTAATTTTCAAAATTAAGTATTTTAATAAATTTCTTAATTAAAAATTAAGTAACTTAAGTATTTTTTCATAAGATTTTATTTAAAAGCTAGTTTTAAAAATGCAATAGCAGTATTATGACGGATTTGGGGGGGTCTATAAATTAAAATGTTACGAATATTTTTTCGGATACATTCGACATTTAAGCAATACTTTATATTTTGGATTACTAAATAAAATTGTCGTTTATTAAATTAAAAATGAACAAATTGAATAAATTTACTTATTGTAACACACATTCAATAAATTCATTTCTGTAAATAAATTTAAAACCCATTTTAGAGCCAGTTAAATATTAAATTGTGTTCTCAGTGGCATTCAAAACCTTTGAAGCAGTTTTATGAACAATCACATAAAAATATAGCTTTACGGACTAGAAAATATTTAAATTCACAAGAAACTGCATTATCAATAGAAAGAATAATGTGTAGTTAAGTTTTCAGTTATAAAATATTTCAAAGAACTGGAGTATCTTTTTATGAATAAAACAGATTTTTTTATGATGAAATTATTAATGAAATAAATAATAAGATTGTTGTTTTCTCAGATAATTCGTTCTTGATTGATTAAATGATAAATGCAGTATTAGAAAAATCTTTAAGCTTTGAAAAACTGAGATAGCTTCAGTGTCCTTAAAGAAACAACACGAAAATCTTAGATAAAACAGGTGAAATTTCAGTAATTTCTGTTATAGATCACTCTGCATAAGTCGGAAATCGTAAAGTACTGAAAAAAAGATAAAAATGTTGAATGTCCAATGATAGAAGCTACATTAAAATCACACAGTAAAAACGCAAACCTATTTATTAAATGCAGGAACAATTTTGTAAATTCTCTAACCTCTGTTGGAGAATTAGAGGCATCAGGCTTCCTTAATGACAAAGAAAAAACTAGGAAACGTTCTGTTAGCTTTTCCATTTTCACCAAATCAAAATATCGAAATTCACCCAAAACCCGTCAACTTTACTTTCATAACGGTTATTAACATCAACTTTTATGTACTTAACCGCTTATAAACCAATTATATACGCAGTAGTTCTTTGCTTAAAACATATCAGAATAATCATGTATATAAATATGACATAAAAGGTGTGTAAACTTCCATTTAAATTCACAACAATATATAAATACAGAAAAAATATTTAGAAACTTATATAAAATCTGAATCATAAGTTTATAGCAATACAAAATAAATATACTGAAAATGTGTAGTAATGCTAAAAAAATATAAAATTTAGTATTTACATCAATTTATAAAAAACTTCTAAACAATGTTATAAATCTGTTAAAGTATAATTTCTTAAAAAAAATATTTTTCTAATATATCGAAATTTATACTTCATATACCAGTTTTTAAAATAAATGGAATAATAAATTAGAGAAATGTTTTACATGGAAAATTCCCATTTTTTTAACTTACTATCCTAAGACACAAATATTCTACGTTTAACAACTGTAATAATGATCAGTTCTATGCTTTAATAGCATGCAAATAGCATTCATGATAATGCATAGAAAAGGATCAATGCGGATGCAACGGCTTTGAGCGAAGTAGGAAAAAATGCCATTTCCTGTTTGTTTAATCCTTTGTCATACTACCTGCCTACTAAGCCTAATACAAAATTAAGATGCACATCTAAGAAATCATTATCACAATTATATAAAAAGGACTCAATATAATTTCTTACTGATGCAGTCCTTAAAGATGTAGAAATCCTTCAGCCTTACTTTATTTACTTATTACAAATTTAATGGTTTCATTAAAATCTACTGTAATACTACTGTATTTTTATGATGAGAAATTATAATTATAAAGATATTCACTTTTATTATTTTCATTGATTCTGTAAATACATTTAAAAAAAAGATATTGTTGTAAATTAGGAACTTTATTTGCATTTTAGTGATTGTTAAGTCTAGGTATCTGTGACATAAATCTGTACGATTATGTGCATGATATTTATAAAAAAAAGTTACATGCTCATTTAAAAAAGGTAACGTGTAAATTTTCTTTTCAGAATCAAAATATAAAGTTACAATTTTATTTCTACATTTGTTTTCTATTTTTCTAAATCATCAGAAGCCTTGTAATGGAAGAAGAGCATTTTTAATACATTGAAACCACTCACAGCGACCAGCTCTTTAAGTGAAGAGTATTTATAAGAACATAATTAAATAATAGCATTCAACATGAATATAAAATTATTCTCTAAAGTAAAACAACAAATTCGTATGGATAGAAGTCTCAGGGCGGTTTCACTGTATCTTATTATTCCTGTTTATGTGCAAATTTTTGTTAATTTGTAATCCCATAAAGAATTACGTGTATCAATCAAAACACACATGTCACCTAAATAATGCTACATCTTTTCTGTTACCTAAAGCTGTGACAGACTTTTGCTGTTTTTTCTCTCTCTCTACCTGTATAAATTATTTGATTCCAATTTTTATTCAGTTTTAAGAAGAAAAATATGTAATATTTAAGAAATAATATGTCCGTACCTAGCTTAAATTTATTTACATTTCACCACTAATGATTTCAGCTTCTGAATACAACTTTTATAAAACAACAAATTCATTCGGATTTAATCTAAATCTTCAATTTATAATTTTTCTACAATCTGAATAAGTTTTCTACCAAGCCAACAGCAATATAAACAAGCAGGAAGTTTTGGGATTTTGCTTTCTGAAGAAGGGATGAGTCAACAGCAATTATCAAGGTAGATTTTCCTTTGTATTAAAGTAATGTTTATATTTCTAATTTGGAATTTCCTGATTTCTTGTAAAGGGCCATAATTCTTACCAGCTATTCAATTAAGAAAATTTGATAACATTATTAATAAATGCACATCAGCAGAAGCATAACTACTATTGTAAATCCTGCGAATTTAAGAAAACTATCCGCAATATCGATTATTCATACCAGTTTATAGTGATACTAGCTCAAAATATTGATTACTTTTTTAATTTATGATGATTGTCAAATGACTCAAACTACTCAAGGGAAATATATCACATGTAGTAACTATCTCTAATATTTGTTATTTATTAAACTTTTAATAACACATGAATTTCATACGATGTATACTCAACAAACAATAGACATTCAGCTTCAATCGACGTTACTTTAAGTAGAAAATATGGAATTACATTGCACTAAAGAAATATTTTCAATAAATTAATATTTTCACGTCAGTTCCTCTATAAAAAATAAAAAATATAGTTAAGGGAACATTATAACAATCAGACAGTGTTTTTGTACGTTTTACATTTTAGTGGTAACGAGAAAATTTTTAGGCCATTAATTTTATTATAAGCACAACATAAAATTGAACCTTTTTAGAAAAATAATGCATTTAATATATACTATGCTACAAACATGGATGAATGCTTCCTATAGACATTTTCTGGAGCATCTTGTATATATAATCTTATATCACATTTGTTTTATATTTATAATGTGCTTCTTTCTTAAAGAAAACAAAAAAATCATATTTTCGAATTATTATTACTATTAGTTTAGATTATGAATAATTTCAAAAAACAGCACATGTGTCATATACTTGCGCCTGACATTTATTCTGTCTAATTTTTTATTAGCATGCTTGGATAAAAAAGGCTTCTTAATCAATAAAATAACTCTTTTTTACCGTTTTGAGATTATCCTACACTTTTTTGCTTATCATTTTAAAATTTGTTTTATAACACTGAAATGGGAAGAAGCAAATAGCGTCTTTACCATTTACAGTTATATAAAAGCATAACAATGCTTGACACATATTAAACATAAAATTTCCGTAGTATCACTTAAATAATCCTAGTGAACAACTGAAAATGCTAATGGAGTCGGATGACAGTGCTGAAGAAAAATCAAAAATTCCAATTTGTTTTCGAAAGTTCGTATTCAGAGTGCAAAGTTACATATCCACAATTTGCTGCATCATAACGGTCTACGTCTCGATTCAAATAAGAAATTTTACTATGCGCACACTTATATTTACATTCAGAAATACCAGTCACAAACAATTGTTTAAATTTATTATTACGCACTGCCCAACATAGGAAACTCAACACCATGAAACTTCGACCGTATAAAAATGTAAATTTCGGGAAATACGTAGCGGAACAAGTCATGCAGACGATATAAGATTCAAGCTGATCGCATTATTAGAACGCGAGATAAAAGGGAAGGAAACGGCGGATGAACCAACAGTCGCTACTCTCTGCTGCTTAGAAAATCCAAAATTTAGAGAAGTCCAACGTTCGAGAAGACACGAGTGAATGAAGAGATGCATAGACGACGACACCGTAGGCAGTTCCGGCAAACGGACGATTTTTAAGAGCTGCCAAATTGTAAGCTTACGAACGGCTGGTTGGTCTTACCTTTGTATAGCTTCTGAAAAGCACGTAGATGGATTCACTATGCATAGAATTTGGTCTAGATGAACCGATGGAGGAAATAGTGGCGAAACACCAGAATATCTACCTAGACCTAGGGCAGAATCCACAGATCGACACATACGAAGAGAAGCGGTGCTGGCCCCACAGTCGACTATTATCGATATTTTGCTGAATGTGCAGGGAATTTTGGACGCTACATTATTTGGAAGAACAGTTTCCTAACATTTAGCTGAAAGCGATTTGAAAAGCCGCCCTCTGCAAAGACTGCTATCAACGCCAAACCATCGATGCCAAAGACTGCGATGGTGCCGTCAACGAGCCACTTGGACACCTGAATGGCACAATGTGGTATTCAGCGAAAGTCTCAGTTTTTTTTCCGCCTGATGATACCCACCGGTTAAGAGACTGGAGACGTTGTGGAGGTAAAGTCAATCCCACTATTATTGTTGAAATAGAGCGACATCGTCAAAGTAGCATATTGGTTTGGGGTACCATTAGTCATGATAGCAGATCATCCCTGTTAGGCATCAGAGACACACTGACGGCACGATACATTGTTGATGAGGTGCTGCAGCCGGTTGTGCTATCTTATCTTCAGCGGTTACACAATGGTATTTTCCAGCAAGAAACGTGATATCACACACGGAATTCGTTAGCCGATAAACCTTGCAGAATGTCTCCTTGCTTCCTCGGGCTGCGATATCTCCTGATCTTTTGTCGATCGAGCAAATTTGGGACGTGATTTGTCGTCGTTTGTCTGCTCTGCCCTAGCCATTTTCGGACGATGAACTTTAAAGGGGGGAACCATTTTCAGAGGATGAGCTTCAGAGCATATGGGCTTCCATCCCTCAGAATACTACCCGCATACTAAAAGAATCTGTACCTCATAGGGTCGCAGCCTGCATCGCCGTGACAGGTGGTCATACATTCTACTGATTCCCTGTATTTTTCTGTAGATCTTGGCCTATGAGAATTTACTGATTGTCTTTTCTAAGCCTGCAAGCATTCTAATATTTTAATATTATATTCTCCGACGTTGTAAGCGCATCTTTTCACAGTAATGTCTGATTCATTCAATTCAAACCTATCAACACCAGAGCTTCCGTTCATTTTAGGCTGTTTCAGAGCACTAGCCTTGCAACCGTTAAACTGTCTCCCTTTTTTGCTCTCGGCTTTTTCAGTTTACTTAATGGATACTTTCAAATTTTCTTTCAAGAAAGCTAAAAATATAATGCTAAAAATGTATAACATCATATTTTAATGACTCCATTTTTTATTATCTTTTATTTGAGATGGTGGAGGTGGACCCAACTCAATCCACCTCTAGCAGCATTTCATTAGCAACTTTCTTTTCCTCTAACTTGCATATCTGAGCTGTTTTGACCAAGGATATGCTTTGTTTTTCTTTTGAGAAATATTTAAAAGTGTATTGGAAATTAATTTGTTTATGTTTGGAAATTCTCTATTCTTCTGCACACCCAGTTCTCCTCAGATGCAGATTCATTTTTCTTTGGTACTGTAGGAGTGTAAGCATACATTTCAATATATATTCTTTTCTGTAGCTTTCCTTTTATCATCCGTTATGTTAAGGAATTTTTCTCCCCTTCAAATTTAAATGGCAGTTTTTTCAGGAATTCTTCAAGGAAGGCTATTATTTTTATTATCTAAATTATTAACAATTTTTCTTTTCTTCATTCAATCAAAATGGCTTTTGAACATCGTTGTCATCAACTGTACCTTCTTAGGATAAATCTTCAAAATCATCACAGACGTTCAATTTCAATACATTATCCACTCACTTCCACAAGTTAAGCACGTAGAGGAAAATGCTAATTTCCGGAATCAAATCAGAATTGAAGAGGATGCAATTCGCTGCTGAAGTAGATGGAAGTATGCAAATATGTTAGGTAACAGCCAATCGCGCTTTCATGTCAAGAAATATGCAAAAAAGGCAGTCTTAAAAGAAGCCAGCTTTATGAAGGGTTACAGAAGTTGATTGTAACCGCTGATAATAGGTACTTAAAACTTTCGTACAATTTGTTTTCAAGACATACGTGTTTCTATGACTTCCAGAAGACAAATGGAAGATTCTGAGAGCTGGCGTGCTGTGGAGCGCATTGAAGCAAAACAGTCGATCACAGATGTTGCTCTTTTCTTCGGCGTTCATCATTCTGTAATTTCACGTCTATGGAAACAATTCCAAACCACACAGACAGTTGTCCGAAATCCCGTAGCCGGTCGCCCAAGGGTTACAATTCCCGCGGAAAATCGATATATTGCTATTGTAGCCAAACGGAATCTCTGAGCGACCTCCAAACGTGTGAAATCTATGGTTACAGCGTCTATTGATAAGACGATATCTGCAGCTACTGTACGCCGAAGATTACACATGAGGGGACTGTACGCTCGGGTACCTCGAGTTTGTGTTCCTCTATCCATCCAATCAAGAAGGGCACGACTACAGGGGTGCCGGGAACATGTCAATTGGAACGTGTCTGACTGCGGGAATGTCATGTTTACTGATGAGTCAAGATTTGCTATGGAGACAGATGACAAACGTATAAGGATATGGCGTGAACAACGAACACGCAATCAGTCCCAAAACATCACCGAACATCACGCATTCCGAGGCGAAAGCATTATGGTGTTGGCAGGGATTTCATTAAGATATTGCACCGACCTGCAAATCTTTAAAGGAGGTTCTTTGATGGCTGTCCGGTATCGACATGAAGTCCTAGAACCCATTGTGAGATTGTACGCTGCAGCAGTTGTCCCTACTTTTGTTTTAATGGACGATAACTCACGTCCCCATAGAGCTGACATCGTCGATGGCTACCTGGAGAGTGAAGGGATTGCGCATACGGCATGGCCAACATTTTCGTCCGATCTTAATCCCATTGAAAATCTTTGGGATGCTCTCGGCCGTGCTGTTCACGTTTCCCACGTCCAGCCACTCTTATTGAGCTCGAAACTGCTCTTCGAGAAGAATGGCGATTGCTTAATTCTGCGGTGGTTGACCACCTAATTGAAAGCATGGTCACAAGGTGTAAACTTTGTATACAGGTGAGGGGGAGATCACATACCCTATTAATGTCCTTTTTTTTCATTTTATGCTGTTTATTTTCACTTTATACATAATTCTGTTTAAGTCTTCACTAGGTCATTATCTGATAACTTACAAAAATTTAGTATTGTTCTCATTTCTGTATGTAATTATTGATTTTGTTTTATGCATAAATATATATGCTACTTTCCTGCCGAATTTTGTGTCAATCAAAGCAGTATTTGTTGATTTTTTTGCATTTTGCATCTTCGTGTTTAGTTTTTGGAAGTGAGTGTCGATTGCTTGATATCTTGATAATACCAGACTGGTGACAAGTGATGAAAAAAACTATTTTCCACAAGAAATATTCTGTTTTCCATCTTCAACAAGAGATAAAATTTTAGCTCCCTTAACTAGCTGTACTCGAAACGTTACCAAACAAACAAATTTCAAATAATCCTGATCTTCTTTAGCCATTGCTATGTTCAGAAATGTTTTCTTAATGAGAGCAGAAAAAAAAAATTCCTACATTCTAGAACAATACCCAAAATGTTTCGATTTAAATTTATTCGCGACCTACACACTCGAATAATGATTGCTAATTCTTACTTTACATGAACAGAAGAATATTTTTCCTTAACAGTATATTGCAGCTATTCGTGACGTATTCTCTGATATTTAATCAGTTCATTTTCCCTGAAATAGCTTGTCAATCTTTTAAATTTTTTCTCAGTCATTTTTCATTTATTTTTTTACCTCAGATCATTTCATTTCCTAGCTTCCTTCGTTAAACATCTTAAGTTATTTCAGAAAGCATTTAACATTTTTTGAGGTCCTCTAGTCCTCGTCTCAGCTGGCCTTTATAACTTCAAAGGTTTCATTCTTTAACACGTACAAAAATTAAACAGTTCTTTTACTAAAAGCCATAACACTTATCTCATGAAAAATGAATGAAATCGTCAGTACTTTCGCTACTTGACCTTGCGCGGTAAACATTCCATCTTCCCAACTTAAATTCCCAAAAGGCTTTAACCCCAATTAAGATTTCAGCGCTCGTACTATATTGCCAAGCCTCATGAAATTCAGAGATCACCGTGTCCTTGCGATATTTACAGAAAACTTTCTGCTCGGCCGCACAGAAATTTTGGAACGAGATTCATCAATGACTCTTGTGCCTCAATTCGAGATCTGTCGCCTTTCAATTATCACAATTTTATCTCTTTCCAGATCTGATATTCGGATTTTCTTGATACGAAAAATTATGCGTATGGTAGATTTAATTCACATGCAACAGATTCCATTATTAAATTACCTTATCTAAACAAACAGTTATCTTTCATTCAAATTTTATTTCCGTGTAGTGCACAGTAGAAATGCATTTTTATATTGCGATGTTTGTGAGTTCTTATATTATAGACATTTTAGTTACTTTCTAGACTGTCAGTTTTAATAACAATCAAAATACTTCGTTAGGTTTCGCGCTTCTGTAGCTTTCTGTATGATTCAACTTTGTTTTACATTCAGAAGATAAATGAAATATTTTGAAACGCTAGTTACAGAGAGGTTTTTCTTCAACTTTGTCATTATTCGCATGCCAAAGTATTTTAGTAACTATAAATTTGTTGATAATTATTGTTACAAACAATAGATACTTTCTCTGCAAATGTTAATGAACTTATTACCTCATATTAACTTTACGAAAATTACTTCCGTCCTTACTTTAATCTTTTAGGTTATTTGAAAGGGAGTAATTTTTCGTTTTTTCTTCGATTTGTGTAATGCTGTCATAATGTGTTTGCTTTCATAATCTTGGGTTTGCAGCATTCAAATTCCAATTTAAATAATGATAATAATTTTTTAATCCCAATCCCAGTTATTTTAAGTTCGCTACTGAATTCAAATTTTATGTCTTCAGGCTTTAATATTAATGGCACATTAAAGGGCCGTAACTGTTTGAAGCAATAATTAAAAGTTTTTAAATTTCGAATCTGTAAATCTTATTCATTGCACAACTTTCTTAAACCTTTCTTAAATTGCCCGAATTTTCACTCTTTCAGGATTCAACAATATATTCATTTGAGTGTTGATGTATGATCCATTGTTAATGATTGGCGGACTGAATGTTGACTTGCAAACGTAACCCTTCAGCAGAACTCAAGTAATCTGAGATTCATAATCTGGACCGAATGATTGTATTCCCTTTTCAAAAGTCGCGTTGGCTGAGGAATGGCGACTCAAGAACACGGCAACTCTCATGCTTTAAAAGTGCATTTTAAAAGAACATCTGCTTCGTTGAAACTCCAGTAACCCCTAAAGCTCCAAGCGCACGCTTAAAAACCATAAATTGCGTTTGCACCGCTTCTCAGCTCAACGACTAGAAATACAATTTGCATAACAACAGACATACCCCCCCCCACCTTAAAGTCCCAAGGGGTTTCAGACAATAAACTGTAAATTATCAAACTGAACAGACCTGAAAAATAAAAAATTCAAGTTCTATTATCATAAATTAAATGGCAAAGGACATAGCTTTGCTATAAGTCTCTTTATTTCAGTACTGGAAGTACGTAAAATCACCACTCGAACTCTGTCATCCAGACCAGGACACACTTTAACAATTTTACCTAAATTCCAGGGTAGCGGAGATAGATTCTCGTTCTTAATGAGGTTCATATCGCCAACTTTCAGCTCTTGCTGCAACTTGCACTACTTAGATCTCTGCTGCAACCTATACAAATACTCGTTACTCTATCTCTTCCAGAAGTGTTGAAACTGCCTTTGTAAGTTTTTCCAACAATCACTGCAACTCATATTTTCTTGAATCTAATTAGGTTCTGGAAGAGCACTTAAAGCCGCTTCTTTTAAAATGTGTCCTAGCATTATGACCTCCCATTCATTGCAATCACTTGAATCTGGTACGAAAGACCTAGAATTAAGATAGGATTCAATGTGGGCTATTAATGTCAAAAATTCCTTATATGTTAAAATAAGCGTTCCTAAACATCTCTTTAAGTGATGTTTCACGAACTTGATTCCCACTTCCCAAAGTCCTCCAAATGAAGAGCAAAAGATGAGTTAAATAGCCACTTAATATTCTCTAAAGAAATATAACTCTGAAGCTATTCATCGCGTTGAACAGTAGAAAACGCTTTCTTCAATTCTTAATTAGCTCCGATAGAGTTCGTTGCACAGTCACTATCAATTTCACACGATTCGCCTCTATGGGCTATAAACCTCTTAGGTGTCGCAAGGAATGATTTTGTTGGAAGATCTCCAACTAATTCTAAATATATCCCTATAGTAGTAAAACAAATAGATATACATAACACTTAAAGATTTTAACTCCTCTAACAGAACGATATTTGACGTTAAATGGTTCTGGAAAATTGGCTCCTACTTGCAAAAACGCTTTATTTTGGGTAAATCTGCCATTAGCTGAGCTGCATTTTGCGCCCTAAATATACTCCAGATAAAAGATTGGCTTAAACACTTTCTAATAATATCTCTAAGTACGCACAATCTTAGTAGTATGACAGAAATGAGTAGTTGGGTACAAACGTGAGGATATGTTTCATGATAATGCTTAATAATCAAACGCGTAATATTGATTCTTATGTAAAATCATGGGCTGATTCTGATTACCTAAAACTGTAACGTTTCTGAGTCTTCCGCCTACACGCATAATCCCTGAGAAATGTTAGAAAGGATTTAAAACTAAAAGCTTACTTGATGACTTTCCAAAGGTTTACTCGATTCTAAAAAGAATGATTCTTCTGAAAATTCAGCTCTTTGTACAATCCTAACAATCATAAAAGTAACTTCACGAAGTTCCTCAGTACATAAATAACAATTTCTACGCTCTTGCGGGTAACTTACTAGAATTATTTTTGAATCTCATATACCACGCTAACACTCAACGTAGCTTTAGCCATGATGAAAACTTCGAAAGTACACTAGACTCTTCAAAATTGAAAACATTTGAAATAAAACTCTTTTTCAGTTCCTTTAACATAACTTCATTCTCTAATTCTGCATTTAAATCTTGCTGTACATAAATTATAGATTTGTTTAACTACTGGGGTCCCTGCATCCATAACTCGCACTGTAAGATTGCTGATAGAACAAGACTTCTGGTCCCCCATTCTGCAGGATTTTCTTTTCCAGCGACATAATTCAATTGAATGCCTGGAACAGCTTCCTGAATCTTCGCAACTCGATTTGCCACAAAATGTAACAACCGCGAGGCTCGAACGAAACCCATGCCAATGTAACCCGTCTGTCCACGCGTAAATACTTTTAATCGGCCGTTCTAGTCTTGATAATACTGCGTACAATATGTTGGTTAAAAGTAACGCAGCACACAATTGAAATCTCAGAAGAGACTAGGTTTTCAAGGGAGAAACCTCTGGTTTTTGATGTCAGAAAGCTAATTTTGACTGAAGAATCAGAGCAATTGTTCTAAGGTAGATGACTGCACAATAAACGTTTTCTGAAGCGTCACAAAAACCATGAATTTCTTTAATTATTGTCTTCGGACTCAAGACATATCTTGGAATTTGTAAGCTTGATAGTAAGGGTGATTCTAAGTAGAAACGTTTCCACTTCCTTCATCCTAACCAAGCTGTAAACTCCACAACTTCTTGTAATAATATTTTCGCGTATATCATTGTTGGCGCTAATCATCCCATTGGATCAAAGATTTCGGTTACCTCTTGTAAAATAGTCCTCTTGGTGAACTCCTTATCATTTATGCATCCTGAAAAATGAAACATATCACTAGAGGTATTCCAATTAATGTCCATTACTTTCCCTTCCTGATCACTGGTTATTTCTAAAGTACTAGGTTCTCGTAACCAATCAGAAATATTCTCTAAAATACACTGCTGGACACCCAAATTGCAACATCAAGAAAGACAAGAGATATCACAACAAAATTGATTTAGTAGATGACATATTGACTAAGTATCAAATGATTAAATTGATAGACTTCTGTGAAATGTGGTTCCTTCCAGAATCAGTAGCCAGAGTAGCCGCCATTGTTGGGGATCACCGCTGCCACACGCCTCGGCATTGATTCAAAGAGACTTTGGGTGTGTTCTTAGTATACAGCAGACCAAGCAGCTTCCACACGTTGCTAAATTTCATCTGATGTGGCAGCTTGGGATGTAATCTGGGTCAATCGTTCAGCAACCATGGATCACATGTTTTCTATCGGAGAAAGATCCGGAGAGCGAGCCGGCCATGGAAGCAATTCAATCTGGCGATTGACGAAGAACCCTTTGACAACGCGTGCCAAGTGTGGTCGCGCATTATCCTGTTAAAATATATCTGTGGGCAAGCCCTGAAAGTAAGGAACTGGCTCCAACACCTCGGAGATGTAGCGCTGGCTGTTTGAAGTACCGGCAATGCGTACTAGACGAGTGAGAGAGTGATATGTAATACCGCCCCATACCATAATGCCCGGTGCAGGATCACTGCGGCGGTGCATAACGTAGCTGTTCAGCATTCTCTCCCCACGGTGTCTCCAGACTCGAATCCGACCATCGTAGTGTTGCAGACAGAAGCGTGACGCGTCAGTAAAGACAATTTCATTCCATTCTGCCGTCTACGTCCTTCTTTCATCGCACCATTGGCGACGGAGACGTCTGTGGTTCTGCGTCAAGGGTAGACGAAGCAATGGACATCTTGCGGGCAGACACTCTGCTGTAAACGGCGTCGAACGGTACGCGCAGACACTGGATTATGCGCTACAAACTGAATGTGCTGTGCTGTGGTTCGTGATGTGACTGAGCGATCCGTCACTGCCATGCGCACAATGTTCCTGTCATCACGTGAAGTGGTGCACTGAGGTGGATGCGATCGAACACGTCAGTCCGTCCAACGGTCACAACGGTCACATACCCGCATTACAGTTTTTTGGTTTCGTCCAACACGACTACCGATTTTCCTGAAAGATAATCCTCACTCTCGGTAGGCCACTATCCTTTCTCTGTCGAACTCGGATATTTGATCAAACGACGATCGCTGTTTACTACGTGGCATAATTGATCGTTTTTTTGAAAAAACCACAAGAAAAACACAATTGCCGAACTTGAAATCGTTGAAAACTCCAAGCCTTAAATAGCGCTTTGGAATGGCGCCACAGGCGCGCGTGACGTGCGTCTGCGCTGAAATTCTAATCATTTGTATATCTGACCTCCGCTAATGCATGCTATAAATTTCATGTTATTTGCATTCTTCCTTCAGGGTGTTGCATTTACGGTGGCCAGCAGTGTAGCTGAACTGTTGAAAAACCACTTCTTTAAGAGGAATCCACCCCGCTCCATCATTTCAGTTAACTGTTCAACTAAACCTTTCGCTTTCTCTTCGCTTCGTGGTCCTGAAAGTAAATCATCTACAAAAAAGTCGCGAAGGGCAATTTTTGAATCCAAAATTAAATCTGACTTGTTATCTAATGCAAGTTGTTTCATTACTCTAGTAGACAAATATGATACACAGGCAGTCCCATACATAACTGTTACTAATCTGAATGCGCTCAAGGGTTTCAGTAGGACTAATCCTCCATAGTATTCGTTGCTAATTCCTATCTTCTGGGCGACTTTGAATTTGGCTGAACATCTTCTCTACATCGGCACATACCGCAACTTTGTAAGTTCTGAACCGCAGAAGAATTGGAAACAGCTCTTGCTGACCTCTTGACCCAACCATCAAAAAGTTATTTAATGAAAGTCCCGACGTTGTTTTTGTTGAAGCATCGAAAAAGTCTCTCAGCTTAGTAGTAGTACTTGATTCCTTCAACACGGCATGATGAGGCATGTAGTACGCAGAATCAATAATAATTTCTCTCTCAGGCACTCTTTCAGGGGCTCACTTTTGTGAGTACGGGTGTGGCGATCCCGAGGTACCCTAGCTCTTCAGGGGATCATCTTCTTGGTGAGACGGGTGTCACGATCCTGGAGCCCCAGTGATCTGTCCTCTTTTCCGTCTCCTCTCCTCTGAACTGTAACTTCTCTCTTTCTTTTCTCCCTCGTGGTTTTCCTCTTCGGAGGTTGGGGCTCCTTATTAGCAACTGGAACAATCCTTGTCTCTAGTTTGCCTGTGGCGAGAAAACCGCCTGCGCGTTTGCCGTGCGCAGCGACCCGTGTCGTTGGAAAGGAGGGTCCTGGTAGTTGAGGGGCGAGGTACTGTCCCCAACACACTGCTTTGGCCTCTGCTTCAGCTAGACGGGCGGCACTTCGTTGTCCTCACGAGTGTCAATCGCTGTGCTGGTCTCCCGACCTTGTGTCGGCGGCTTGGGGATAAGCTCTCGGGAGTTCCTGCTTTCGGGAAAGCCGACTGTGGGGCTTCAGTTTGCGTATAGGTCCGGCTAGCCCTAACACAGGATTCTGTGTTCCCTTGTTGGGCTCCGTGGTGGGCGGGGCGTTTGGACCCGAATCTTTTTTCTCCTCAATATGGCTAATCACAATATTTACATCATTCCTAAAGTAACTGAAACTACCAAAGTCCTTCCAACTACTGAATCGTGCGAAACATCTACTGTAAAAAAACTGCGAACAGATGCAAATGCCAATAACCCCAAAAACTGTCCACGTTTCCTTGTCATTTCTAGTACTTCTGGCGAACTGCAAAAGTTATCACCTTTTCTAATTAGCAAATACATTCAATCTTGTATTGGTGAGCCTAGGAACATAAAGCGTCTCCGTTCAGGAGACTTGCTTATAGATACGACATCGGCCACACAGTCTGCATCCTTACTTCAAGTAACCAAACTTGGGCCAGTTACCGTCAAAGTAACACCGCATAAAACTTTGAACTATCGACGTGGTGTAATCTCGGAAATCGACCTTCTATATGTTTCCGAAGAAGAGATCGAATCCGAGCTTGCAGATCAAAATGTCTGTGGTGCTAGACGGATCAAGATGCGTAAGGAAGGTCAGTTGATTAACACGAAACACGTGATCCTGACCTTCAACTCGCCTGATCTGCCTAAGAATATTAAGGCCGGATATCTAAATATTCCCGTAAGACCTTATATTCCAAATCCCATGCGTTGCTTCCAGTGCCAGCGTTTTGGTCATACCAAGAACTCGTGTCGTGGCAAATTGACATGCGCGCGATGTTCACTGGTAGGCCATGAGAGCGAAAACTGCTCCGCTGCGCAAGTGTGCATAAACTGCAAAGGTGAGCACACAGCATTTTCCCGATCATGCCCAAAATGGAAATTAGAAAAGGAGGTACAGGCTGCCAAAGTAAATAACAACATCTCTTATGCAGAAGCTAGAAGGCTAGTACAAACAAATCAGATTCGACCAAACACCTCTTTTGCCGCAGCCGTTAAATCAACTAAGTCAATTGCAGTGCAAGTATCAGTCGGGACACAAACACTTCCAATAAAAACACAGGACACAAATAGTAAAAACAAAAAAGAAAAACCAACACATTCAATTCAAAACAAGGAAACAGTAGTTGAAAGCAGACCTAAAAACAAAACTCAACATAAGAATGATAAAATCAGAAGCCACAGCAATAACTCAGACGAAGGAATGATATCTGAATCAGGTGATTCAGATAGTATGGAAGTAGAAGAGGGTCTGGAAATCCCCAAACATCTGCTTCCACGTAAAACAAAACAGCAACACCGAAGAAACAAACATTAATCAAAATGGCCACCCTCATCTCCTGGAACTGTCGCGGCTTTCACCAGAATTTGATCGATATAAAAAATGTTATCAATTCTCATCATCCTGTGTGCTTCGCAATACAGGAGACAAACCTGAAACCCGAAAAACCAGCAAAACTTCGGAGGTTTTCTTTCGTCAGGAAAGATAATATTGCAGGAGAGCGTGCCAGTGGAGGTGTAGGTCTCCTCACCTCTCTGGACTATCCATCACATGCACTTTCTCTGACGACGTCTCTCCAAGTTGTCGCTGTGCAAATAAATTTGAATATAGTGCTTTCAGTCGTCTCTTTGTATTTGCCTCCAAATAAGCACATTGACCAACAACATTTAAATGAGCTTTTAGAGCAGCTGCCTGAACCCTTTATGCTTATAGGAGATTTTAATGGGCACAGTCCGCTCTGGGGAAATAAAGACACCAATTCAAGAGGAAGACAAATCGAGCAGCTAATTGAAGATCACAACCTTTGTCTTCTCAATAATGGGCAGGACACATATTTCCACCAGCCTACAAGAACTTTTCACGCCCTTGATCTTGCCATCTGTTCACCATCTCTGTTGCCATTTTGTACTTTTAGTGTCGGGAATGATATTCACAACAGCGATCATTATCCCATTTTCGTATCTCTCTCACGAAGAGGAGCAAACCCCATGTCGAGATCCCCTCGTTTTATATATGAAAGGGCAGACTGGGAACTCTTCTCTTCTGTTGCAGAGCTCACAGCAAAAATGGTAGAAGATGTGCATATCGATGAGGCAGTAGAAGCAATTACGTATGCTATCCTTCAAGCAGCTACGCTCTCTATTCCAAAAACATCAGGAAAATTGCCTAAATATCCCAAACCATGGTGGAACCGCGATTGTCAGGATGCAGTGAGAAAACAGAGAAAAGCCTGGGGAATTTTCCGAAGATACCCAACTGTGCGAAACCTTATAACATTTAAAAGAGCCAAAGCAAACGCGCGAAAAGTACGACGGCAGAGCCAGAGGGATTCCTGGATTTCATATGTGTCATCAATAACATGCTCTACGCCAAGTAACCGAGTTTGGGAGAGAGTTCGAAAAGCATGTGGAATTTACAAAGACCACTCACTTTCCTTTTTGGAAAAAGATGATCGAGTGATTAGCAGCATAGAAGAAATCGCGAATACTATAGGTGAGGCATTTGCTGCCGTTTCTTCCTGCAGAAACTACTCACCCGCATTTCTTTCTATAAAGCAGCGCTCTGAAAAAAATCCCATTGCATTCAACTCCTCCAACTCTGAGCCTTACAATAGAGATCTTACCATGTTTGAGTTTAAGAGAGCCTTGTTTCAAACACACAAATCTTGTCCGGGTCTTGATGGCGTCAGCTACGAAATGCTGAAGCATCTGTCCTATAAGTCACTGTCTGCCCTACTCACCCTTTACAATAGGATGTGGAATGAGCATACATTCCCCAGTGCATGGAAGAAAGCTGTTGTCATTCCGATCGCGAAGCCAGGAAAAGACCCGCGGAGTCCCTCAAATTATCGGCCAATTGCCCTTACCAGTTGCGTATGCAAAGTGTTTGAAAAAATGGTAAACACCCGCCTAGTGTATTACTTGGAAAAGAATAACATAATATCGCCTTATCAAAGCGGTTTCCGGAAGGGAAGGACAACTGTAGATAACATGCTCCTTTTAGAGACATCAATTCGAAAAGCCTTCCTTAGAAGAAACCATTTAGTCGCTATTTTTTTCGATATTGAGAAAGCTTACGATAAAGCATGGCGATATGGTATCCTTCGTGATCTTCATGACAGTGGCTTACGCGGCAACTTACCTTTCCTAATTCAGAACTTTCTGATGGACAGAACATTTCAGGTAAGGATTGGCTCTGTGATGTCTGAGATTTTCAAACAGGAAGAGGGTGTGCCTCAAGGCTGCGTACTAAGTGTAACTCTATTCAGTTTAAAAATAAACTCTATATTGAAAGAACTTCCTCCAACTATTTTAGGATCTTTATATGTTGACGACCTCCAGATTAGCTGTCGAGGAGCAGATATGAGACACATAGAGAGACAATTGCAGATCGCTTTGAACAGGATCCAAGAGTGGTCAAACAAACAAGGATTTACTTTTTCCGAACAGAAGACCGTGTGCGTGCATTTTTGTAGGAAAAGAGGTCTCCATCCGGAACCTGAACTATATCTGAATGGATCAGCGATCCCGGTTGCGCCTGAAGCAAAATTTCTAGGGCTGACATTCGACCGTAAACTTACTTTCCTTCCTCACATTTCAAATCTGAGGAAGAAATGTATGAAAATACTTAACATTTTGAAAGTCTTGGCGAACACGTCCTGGGGCGCTGACCGATGTTCTATGCTTCGTATATACAGAGCACTCGTCCGTTCTAGACTGGACTATGGCTCAGTTATATATGGATCCGCCCGGTCATCAGTGTTGATTAAATTAGATCCTGTTCATCATCAAGCTCTGCGGATTTGTTCTGGAGCATTCAGGACATCTCCTATCCAGAGTCTTTATGTTGATTCTTATGAACCATCTCTCAATTTGAGGCGTGAGCAGTTGTCTCTTTTGCAATATTTTAACATTTTATCTCAACCTGACAATCCTAATAGGCTAGCTTTACTAGATAGCAGTTATGAAACCTTATTTGAAGCACGTCCATCCTGTGTGCCTACCTTCTCTTTAAGAGTTTGCCCTCTGATCGAGGAACTCTCCCTTTCTGACATGGCCCCGCAAGCAGTACAGCATTTTGAAATTCCACCTTGGGAAAATGCTCAAATCCAGCTTCTTGATATTTTCAATAATTACAACAAAACAACCACTAATGACACCATCTACAGACAAATTTTTGCTGAGCACAGGTATAAGTATAGAAATTACCTTTCCGTATATACAGATGGATCCAAGTCAACTTGTCATGTTGGAATGTCGGTTATATCTGGTGACCACGTGGAGGGCAGACGTTTCCACGACGCTTCCTCAGTCCTAACCTCTGAACTGACTGCCATATATTATGCGCTTTTGTACATCTCTACGGTAGACCATAAAAAATTCATCATATATACAGACTCCTACAGTGCATTGAAAGCCTTAGAATCTTTTTCCAGCACCGAAAATCCTGTGGTAGTGGATGTAATCAAGCTGAATATAAAATTAACAAGTTGTGCATACGAAATTCTGTACTGCTGGGTTCCCGGACATACAGGAATAAAGGGCAATGAGCTGGCGGACATCACAGCAAAATCTGCTGCTGAACTGTCCGATCGCCTCATCCCTTTAAAAGATATTGGTTATGTCATCAAACATAAGTTCTTAATAAAATGGCAGCAAGTTTGGGACTCTCAACCGTATAACAAATTAAGAAGCGTGAAGCCAAAAATAGAGATTTGGAATTCTATTAGAAATCGTAAAGAGGAAGTTCTTTTGACACGGCTCAGACTTGGTCACACTAGACTGACACATAGCTATCTGCTAAAAGCTGACAATGAGCCCCTGTGCTCAAAATGTGGTGTATGTTTGACGGTCCGTCACATTTTAATTGAATGTCCATCTTTTAATAGTGTTCGTCAGAAATATTTTAACAGCTGTGACTTGCCTCTCGACCATTTAATTGGAAGAGAGGTCAATCGTAATTTATTTTACTATTTAAAAGATATTGGTGTTTATCACCTCATCTGAACTGATTTTAATTTTGTACATTAGTTTCAACACTTGTGATTTTAGCTGATTTTATATGACCTCATCCCCTGGATTTTGTACATTTCTTTATCTACTTGTTTAATACATAGCTGTTTTAATTTCACTGTCTTTTGTGTCACTTTATATCCCATTACCTTGTGTTTGGCGCATTATAACCATCCCTGGTTTTGCGCCAAAAAAATTTCGCTCACCACCACCACCTTTCCATATGTCTCAGTTCAAGTTATTTCCTCATGATATCCTTATATTGTTCCTATATTTGACGCCTCTTTAAAAGAGAATTTAAAAGACTTGAAGACTCTAAAGACTTGATCTCCGCACAGCTAACTATCTTGAATCTCCAAGCTGAGAAGGCGAAGAATGAAACGGTAATTTCACAGAATATACACCACTTTCCTCTCTCGTTAAATGTAGATTTGAAGTAATCCTCGCATGCTGTCTTCGATTTGATAAGCATATCAAATGTATAGGTACAACATATAATTTCCAAAAGTTAGACAGCAATTACTCCGTCTCCATTTGTATATTATTCACACAGATAGTGGGTTTAACCTCTGTTGAAGTATTCACACAACCCGAAATAATCCATCCTACTTCAGAAAGAGAGGCTAGTGATTTACCTTCTTCGTATTTAATCGTTTCCCCCTTCATAAGACGTAAAGAGATATCTACACCTAAAAAGTATATCATCAGGCCTACTATTGTAGAATGTTGGATCCGCCAACATTAAATCATTATATTCCCCAATGTACTTCTTATCCAATGTAAAATGCGACAATTGTTCCAATAATTCTATTGATGATAAATACTGGTGTTGTAAATGACACTTTCGTTAGAAAATGTGGGACCAAATTTATTTGCGCAATTCCATCCAACGTATCCAACGATCCTTAATAGTCTTCGTATCCAACGATCCTAAACAGGAAACGAAAACTTTCTCATTTCTTCTTGATAACCCTAGTTTCTGTACACATTCTTCTGTAATCAAACTCGCTTTGCTGCCAGGATCAAGTAATGTTCTACACAACTGGTGTCCATTAGATGAATCTAACTCTTTAATAACAGCCGTGCATAATAAAACTGCACGTTGAAAATTAAAGTCTGATACACAAGATTTATGTACTGGACTGTAATTCATGAAATTCTCCTCTGATCTAGCTAATTCATTATGAGGTTCTGTTCCGGGAAAAAATGGCTTAGCTGTCACCGATAATTCGTTCAAACTGTTCGTAACTCCTTTACGTGTTTTTGGCTCATTTTGAACTCTTTTAAAATGCAGTAAAGTATGATGATTTTTAAGGCAGTTTGTACATTTATGACTACTTCTGCACTCGAAAACTTTACGATTTGAAACTAAACAATTAAAACACTGATTTTTTTTTTCCTTCACAAAATTAACACGCATCTCAAAATTCAGATTTTAAAACTTATTAAATTTGAACACTGAGTGACTGGCTTTACAATATGTACACTGCGCGCGAATCTCTGAAGCCAATAAGGTTAATTTGTCTTTCACAATTTGTTTTTTAACACTTTGTTGCTTATCTGCTTGCAGAGTTCTAGCATGAGATTTTAAGAATTCTAACAGGTCATTAAGAGTTGGTATTTCCTCTCGTTTCAACGTTTTTTGACCATCCTATCGTAGAAAAATCTAATTTAAATTGTAGTATTAACATCAAAATAGTATCGCGAATTGCTCTCTTTTGAACCCCAAATTCTCAAATGAATATACACATTCTCTCGCGGTGTCTGCGAACGTTAATAACGTTTCAGTTTGTAAATTTGATAAATATAAGATTTTCTTTAAAAGCGATGCAAGTAATTCTCTTTTTTTTTTTTTTTAAATCTTCCATGCGATTCTTAATTCCATGCGATTTCAAAATTTCTATCACAAATAGTTAAAGCCTGAACAATCCTTAATGCATATCACTTTAAAGAACATTTTTAATATTGTAATTTTTCTTCACTTGATAACTTATCATTATCCACTATCGCCGTTTTAAATAAATCAAAAAATTATAACCATTCATCAACACTACCAC
The DNA here is from genome assembly GCA_000611955.2 of Stegodyphus mimosarum. Lineage (NCBI taxonomy): Eukaryota > Metazoa > Arthropoda > Arachnida > Araneae > Eresidae > Stegodyphus > Stegodyphus mimosarum. Next base: position 75,621 of record KK118151.1, on the reverse strand, counting down.
TAAATATAGGAACAGTTAGCTTAGCTAAGCGAATGCTCGCTATTTCACAAGGTTTAGCCTCCATACTGATATCTTTAGCATTCTTAACATTAATTTTGGTTAGCAATTAAAAATAATTCTTCAACGGTAGCTTGCATATCTTGTTGTTCTACAATAAACAAATCAATGTATTTTTTTTTTCATAAACTACAAAAATCTGAAAATTTACTAAAAGTTTACTAAAAATATCCGAAATTTCTACATTACTTAATTTAGATTTAAAACTTTCTAACTGAGCGTAATCAGCAAAGTCATAACTCACTGCAATTTTCTCTTTTAGTTAACTTAGCTACACGCTTTTCGTCTTAAGCGTTGTAAAGCCCATTATCTAATAAGAAAGATAGAGAAATACACTGGCTCACCAATTTCACTGCAGTTCAGTACTCGATGAACTAAAAAACTTATGTATGAAACGTCGTTAACGGTTAGTGAACAGTATGTTGACTTGCAATTGTAACACTTCAGTAGAACTCAAGTAATCTCGGATTCATAATCATGACCGAATCTCTTTATTCGCTTCTCAAATGTCACGTTGGCTGAAGAACGTCGACTCAAAAACACGACAACCCTTTTGCTTTAAAAGTGCATCTCAAAAGAGCATCTGCGTCGTTGGAATTCCAGTAACCCGTGAAGCTCTAAGCGCACACTTAAAAAACTCTAATTGGCGTTTGCGCCGCTCCTCAGCTCAATCACTACAAATACAATTTGCATAACAACAAATAGCTGATCACAAGGTCATGCTGACCAAAATATTCTTCCAATGCAGAGTCGAAATTATTATTAAACTAAAACCATTTCTATTATTAACATAAAACACTTAATTTCATGAGAACCAATTTCGCAAGAGAAGATTTTAAGCAACTAATTTCGCATAATGTATACAAATAATAATTTTGATTTCTTGCATTGTCAAATTGATGATCGTAAATACGAGCCACTTTTCTACAGATAAAGCTCTATGAAGAAATCTTTCCCTTTAGGCATATAGCTTTCGGATGCTTTACATTACTTTTTACCTTCGGATGCTTATCATTCATGCAATAACCAAACACGAACTTATATCAAAATTCCGCTAAGAATTGCAGTCATCGTAAAATTTACTTATTTCTAATTGCTTCAACTTAAAAAAAAACTGTATTCAGAAGGTCAAACTGATTCGATTCTCCAAGTCTGATCCGTTACAAAATATGAACTCGATAATAAAACAAGTTCCAAATTTCGGCTTCCAGATGCCCATATTCGGGTGGAAACGTTCAGTATTCAAATTTTGATGGCTCTAGGTACCGTTGTTTTATCACAATGCGAGAAACATACGTACATTTATGCAGATTCTCCATTATTTAATTTCTTTAAATAAAACACAGGGCGATAATATTTGGTGGCAACAATTTGAAAAGTGAAGCAACGCTTTTAGTGAATCAATGCAAAATGCCAAAACGAAATTAATACTCTTTCTGGGAAAATTGCCCCTTTGAACTAAAAATGCTGCATATTCAAAAATTCAAAAAAATTACATAAAATGACCTTAATAAATAAAACAACGCATTACACTGCAAAATTTACAAAGCCCTAAAATAACTAAACGTAAATATTTCTAAGAATATTCGACATCGCTCCATCCTTAATGCTATCTCAGGCACTGTAGTCCCCAAGACAAGACATAACTGAACTTCGTTACCGTAGTAAGACACAAATCTATCATAGTACACTACTGCAGATTTATCAAGATCATTACGTCGCTCATTACGCCTTGATAACATGGAAGGGTCTGTATTAAAACGCTAACAGTTTGGACGAGTTTCGTCGACGAATTTCTTTACTTGAAATTCCCTCTCCGTCGATGGAGAAAAACCAGTGCTCATAAGCCAATAAAAATAAAGCAGTTTCGGTCGGAGTCCTGCTGATTCGATGCTACGAATAATTACAGAAGGTCCAATATTGTTCGATTAATTCTCTCTTATAAAAACATCCATCCAACTTCTGGTGTAAAAGAGTGGTCTGGGTCTTGTATTGTTCTTTAAATATGGGAGACACGAAATTTGTTCCATGGTCAAAATGAACAAGGAAACACAATCAAAATCGGGAAATCCATTTCTTAACTACAACTTCTGCCATAACCGAAATTTCTTTGCCAGTAATAGTATAGGCCAGAGGTTCTCAACCGGTGGTACGCCAGAGTAAAATGGGTGTTACGCAAACAAAGTATTTTGAACTATTAAATTCAAAAATTAAATACTGCAACATCCTGTTTAAGTTTTTTCTCTTAACACTCGTACAGAGCTCATAGACTCGTATGTAAGCTCATAGACTTTAGCAAAATAATCCGTTTTTATTTTAAAAAATATTCTTTTGACCACAGACCTATCAAAATTTGTCGTTAATGATGTTTTTAAAAGGAGTAATAGAAATGGATGTTGTATTTAAAAAGAAATAAAAGTAAGTTCCTATAAAAAATAATAGTATCTCATTAATTCTTTTAGAATTGATGGATTTATTAGCACGTCTACATTTTGTGAACCAACATTTGAAAAATCATAACTAAAGTTAAAATAAATAACTAAAGTTAAAATAATTCAACTTTTAAACTAAAACATAAATTGAAAATATAGAAAAAAGGTTTCACTTACTCTCCATCAAAAGGATCGAAATTTCGGGAGGAGCATAATAGGTAGAAAATCATCAAACAGTACATGAAGACTTTAATTTATGTAAAAAACACTTTTATTTTCACAATTCTTACGACGAACACAAAAACAAACGTAACTACAAAAACACAGCATATCTAGCCTAAATCACAGACGATACTAAAAGAATTATAGCTGATGTCAAATTTTCTTTTTTTTTTTAAACTGCACTACTGTTGCCAATGTTAAAAACAAAAATATCTATTCTTTTTGTTTGTGTTGAAGCCATTTTCGACAATCTCTGACAGCAGGTATTTTGTGTTCTTGTTGCTTTGTATTCCTTACTTTTCCGCGCGATTTGAGAATCGTTTGTTTTTGAAGAACTCGTAATATATTGTGCATTTAAATATTTGTGAAAAATTAATAAAACAAACCTAGATTTTCAAAATGAAAATATGGTTAAGATTGACTAAGCAGAAAAGTGATGATTCACATGTGATGGATCCAGGACAATCTACTATCAGTAAGAATATTGAAAAGTAAAGAAAAATTGTTTATAGAAAATATAATGAAAGTTACTTATCATTTCAGTTTATTTGGAATGGAGATGAAATGGACTCTCAACCTCAGTGTGTTGTTTGCGGTGAACTATTTCCGATCATAGTATGAAACCATTGTTTCTTAAAAGACTTCTTGAATCTCAGCATGCCAGTTTAAAGGATAAGTCTGAAGAATATTTTAAGAGGAAATTATCGGAGTTCGAAAAATAGTAAGTAATGAAATAAAAAGTTTTGAAAGGTTTTGTGACTTAAGTGAAAAAGCTTTGGGAGCTAGTTACCTAGTAAGCCTAAGAATTGCCAAGACTGGGAGGCTCACACTATTGGAGAAAACCTTATATTACCAGCAGCTAAAGACGTCGTTTTAACATTACTCAACGATAAAACGGCTAATGAACTTAGTAATATTCTGTTATCAAAGATAGAGTAAGTCGACGAATTCATGAAATAGCAAATTCCATAAAAGAGACACTTATTCAAAAAATAAAACACTCTGAGTATTTCGCATTGCAGTTGGATGAGAGTACTGATATAACGAACTTTGTTCAATTATTAGTTTACATACGTTTCGAAAACGATAAACGAGTTGCCGAAGAGTATTTATTTTGTGAATCCCTTATGATAGAGTAACTGCACATGAAATTTTCAAATAATTGACAATTTTATGTCTGAGAATGATATTTTTTGGAATAAGTGTATTGCCGTATGCAGTTACGGAGCTCCGGCTTTAAAAGAAAAACAGTCTAGTATCATTTTCTCAAATAAAAAAAGTCGCACCTGAAACTAAATTTACTCTCTGCTCACCGTAAAACTTTAGAAGCCAAAACAATCCCCGAAAACCTGAAAATCGTTTTCAATCAAGCTTTGAAAATTGTTAATTTTATTAAAAGCCGAGCTTTAAATTCAAGCGCATTTACGATTTTAGACCGAGAGATGGGCAGTGAACATGAAACGCTCTTGTTACATTTCGAAGTGATGGGGCTATCCAGAGACAAAGTTTTAAATCGTCTTTTTCAACTTCGATCAGAAATTCAAATTTTCCTCTGTGATTCAAAATTTGAATTGCAAAACTGGCTATTTAGTGAATTATGGTTGGCGCGTTTAGCATATTTAACTAATATTTTTGAAAAGTTAAATGAATTAAATTTAGGATTACAAGGACAAAGTATTAAAATTTGTTTATTGTTAGAGATAAAATAAATGCAATGATAAAAAAAACTCGAGCTAATAATCAAAAAATAGGATAATAATATTTTAAGCTTTTTCCCATTTTTAGGAAGTTTTCTAACCGAAAATAATTTGAAAATAAAAGAATTATCATCAGACATTAAAAATCACTGTTTTCCATTGATAAATAATTTCAACGTGTATTTTCCCGAGGATTATGAAAAAGAAAATTGGATTAGAAATCCATTTTGTTCAAATGTATCTGAAATTTAATCTCGTGAAGAAAAAGAACAATTGATATAAATTTCCTGTAGCCGAAATCTAACTGAAGATTTCAAAAATAACACACTTTTTTAACTTCTGGCTGAACCGAAAAAAATAATTTAAAGGCATTTCACATAAAGCTATTAAATTTTTACTACCGTTTTGTGTAACCTACTTGTGCGAACAAGGATTTTCTTCCATATTAAATGTCATGCATTTCTCTGCAGTCAGCCAATCAGCTGCCTTCTACCGCGGCGAGAATCCAGCGGGTGAGAGAGATACAGTGTGTGGCAGACAAGATTTGTCTGCAGAACTTATGGTAGGGTGTTCACATCTAAATTCGAATTTCAGTTTTAGACAGGGTGGCTGATTCAGTTTGTAGGGTATTAGGAATACCTGAGTTTAAACGGATAATCCATGGGTATTTTCTTAAATCACACTCTAATAACACGTAAATATTTTGTACATAAAATTCGTGTTTCTAGATAATAAAATGTTAAATTTCCAATCACTTGTGGGGTAACGTCTCGACATCCCGACAAGCATGTCATTATATTTGAAAAATAAATATAAAACAACATTAAAAGTGGATCCCAACTTGCGGTTAAACCTAAGTGAAATAAGACCAGACATAAAAAAATTGATTCTTCTTTTAAAGAGGACCAAATTTCACACTAAATTTTAGAATTAAAGTATTATAACTTTAATTAAATTAGTAACCAATTTTTAATCTAATATCTTTATGTGTACATATTTAATACAATACGCCAATAGGTTATGCAACTGGCAAAAAAAGTTTTGTTAATATTCCTATTGAGAATTTTGGTAATTTGGTAAATTTTAAGAAATGAGGATGTAAGATTTGCATTTTTTTTCATAGATAGTAATACAGCCATTTCGACTTTAATATTTTGAGATAATCAATTGATAAGAAAGGCAAAGCAATTTATACTGAATAATGTTTCTGAACAAACTGTTTTTAATCACTTTTCAATGAGTAACAGCTTCATTTCTGACAACACCCTTCAATATTGATCAACCATATGAACATCAGATTTCGTGATTATTCTCAGATCACGATCTTGAATGACTTGGAGCCTAAGAATATTTCCTTCAATAGCGCTTGCCCATGCCGGAGAAGCATAACATATAATAGTCCTGATAATACCTAGATAAATACAGTATTTTCGGTTTAGATTAAAATTAGACTCTTACTCAGAACCTCGATAATGTCGAAATTGGGTTCTAAATTACATATGTGATATGCATGCCTACATAAGTCTCTGTTTGATAACAAACTATCACACAGGTCATCTTAGTGACTCTATGGTTAATTTCGTTAAACGACTGACTAATTGGTGACTGCGGCCAGAATTTGGTTCTGCCTGATTGCAAGTAACAGCAACTTAATTCCGTTGACGCAAATTATCCATTTGATGCATCATTCTTCGATCTTAAATACCTTATTTTTAAATTTTCTGCTTTGCATATTCTGATTTGACTGACTGAACTATAACAGTCAAATCACTTCAAAATAAAATCCTTAATATTTCTAAATTTCTGTACTGAGCAGTCTGGCTTGAATTGTTCCTATTATTAATACGTTGCTCCAATAGTAAAATTTCTACCTATTCCATTATTAGTATATTACTCTGATGTAACTGCTCAGAGCAACATGCTAACAATGAATAGTATGAAACCTAGACTAAGCCCTGAGGCACACCAGCCTTAATGCTGCGATACGAAGAGGAAACATTAACACATTTAACGATAAATTTTACCTTTTCAAGAAAGACTTTTACGAGCAGAATCAATTCTCGATTAAAGTTCATTTTCATTAACTTGCAAATTAGCCTCCTACCACCAAGCCTGATCGAATCCTTTTGCTATGTCTAACATAAGGAATGCAATCATCTCTTGTTTGTCGAACTATTCTCTCACACTCAGACTCAAGTTTTGATAATCGAAAATCATTTCCACACAAACTGTTCTTTTGGAATCAATTTAAAGTAAATCTACATCAATCTTATCGCATAAAGCTTTCAAAAAATTTCCTAGACCCAAGATAGGTCTAATGGTTAAGACTGATAGCATTTACGTACATTACTTATATAGATTTAGTGGGTAATGCTTTCTCAAGTCATTTACGTGACCAATCGAATTTCCTTTCCCAAATGATAAAAAAAATAATCATTAGTTTCTCCGGTCAAATCAGGACACCATTAGTATTTTCACGATGAGCTTTCATACTATTACACTGCTTTTCCCGGTTTTTAACTTTGTCATCATTTAGTAGGTTCTTTGACAAGAGGAGTGGCTGCCCGTTTATTAAAATGAAGCGATTGAATAAGTTTAAGTATTTGATGAGAATTATATTGATTCTATTTGAAAAATCTGCAATTTGTAGGCTTTTAACAATTCAGTTATTTCAATGAAATTTCTATCTACATAGATATTAAAAATAAAGATGCATCTTTTATACCTAATTTGGATTTGGAAATTAGAACAGCGTCCATTAATAAACTTTAATTTACTTTATCAGACAGTTATTTCTTTACAGGAACCTTAGAAATAAAATCTTCCTTTTCTCTCTTCTCCGGTACACATTTTGAATCCGCCTTTGGAAATTTTCCTAATAAATTCTACTAGATTAATATCCATTTACTTAATTTTATTTTTAATTCTTTCGAAATTCAGGCAAAATACTTTGAAATTTTACCAGAAGCATCGTTATTCAAGGTACAAAGAGATCACTGACAATGTCTTTTTATAACAAATGCAAGCCTACACGCTTCCTTTCTCCAGTCGTTGCCCTCAACTTTTCTCTCAATCGGCGTTCATGGTTTTCACTATCTCTATCACCAAATGACACCTTCTTGAGTAACAGGCCACCACAGTGGACGAGTGAATAAGATTGATGAATGTTCGGAGCTCGATCCCAGGTGGATGGGATTCCACGGATGGTTTTCTTTATGTGTAACGTGAATAAGGATCAATTCTCCTCAGAGAATCCTCCAAGAAGGCATTCCATCCTTTACGCAGATAGTCCTCGTGTGCTCTACCATATTCAAATAGCAAAACCTAACCTATCATGAGTAACGATACATAAAGGCCCATTTACACTAACTGAACGCAGAACCCGAAAAACGCGCACTAACTCGAACGTTGCGTTTGACGGATTTTTAATGGAATCATTAGCTTTATGTATAAAAGAAATGTTTCACTTCTGAAACTTTGAAAAATATAATCGCTCAGGCTCTTTATTTGTTTCATGCAATGAAAGCATAGCTACGCAATTTTATCTCAAAAGGAAAAAATGCCTTCCCCCTCCTTTAGTGGAAAGCCTTCCCTGCGGTGGAAATAGACATGCGTAGCCGATATGTTCAGTGCAACCTTTATGAAAGCTGATGGCAGGATATAAATGCTTTTCTTCCAGTTGCTTGATCTATATGCCCTTTAACAGAAAACTCAGGGATTTTTTTAATGTACTAGTCCCAAAAGAAACAGGAAACTTTTTTGCTCCATGCACCCCCTTCACCATTGCTAGATGATCATCCCCCCCTTCCAAAACTCAAAAAATACATATACATTTATTTGAATTTAGATTATTTTTAATGTGTTTTATAGCTTAAATAAGAAACAGGACAGAAAATGATGATAAATGCCAAACTCGCGTAAAAGCAGTTTTTGATATTTATGAATTAAAATTAAACACTTAACAGGTAAATAAAACATTCTCCGCATCCCATACGCAGAAAGGAATTCCCCTTGTTAAGAAACTCTGTTTTGAACGAAGACCTTGCTTGACAAACCCTAGTTTAAAAGCACAGAACCCGATGATAAATATCAAACTTGCATAAAAGTAGTTTTTGATATTTATAAACTAAAACTAAATAATAAAAATCGCTGAAACAAGCTTGTATTTGGCGTACATTTATCAAAACACTCAATCTATTTCGAGGAAGCTACAGGTCCCTCCTCATCAGGAGAACGAAACTTCTAGAAAAAGTGAAAAGCAACCTCAGTAATGGCTTTTTATACCCTGGGGTAGTACCATGCGCGAGGAGGCAACGCCGTCTATTGGCAAAAATAATAACCAAATTATGTTAATAGAATTTTAAAAGCGTTAGGAAGAACTGGATTGGACTTAAAACCATTCACTAAACATGCTAAATCTTTGTGAATATGAAAAGCCTCAAGAAAATCCAATTCACCAACGGAAGAAGCCTTTTGGATAATTTTTGCAGATCCAAAGTCAAAATTATGATTAAATTTCCAACTATGATATGCTATTGAAGACTTGTTAATTTCGCCTTTTCGGACATAAGATTCATGTTCCTTGATACGAAACTTTAACGCTCTTTTTGTTTAGCCAATATATCTCAAGCTACACTGACACGATATACTATAAATTTCCCAAGAATTAAAGTCAGAAACAGAATCTTTTAGATTCGAACCGTGAATTTGATTGATAAGGGAGAAACTGACTTGAAAATTGATTGTCACATTGACGTGTTTATTCTAAAACTAAATACTTAATAGCTAAATTTACCGCATCTCCTCCCAGAAAGGGATTTCCTTCTTAAGAACTCTTAGTTCAAGCGAACGAATAACACAAAAGGTTGCAATTTCAAATCAGTCATGTGGCATAATATCACTAAAAAGGATAAAAATAGCCTTATAAACCAATCTTTGTGATTTTACCTTAAGCCGCGAATAACAATTCCTTGTGTTATAAACCGTATCAAGAGTTTAAATGTGGCAATGATTTTTAACTTCTTAACGCGGGTTTGCAATTACTGTTTTTTGGGGGGATGACCTGCTTTCAATCAAAAATATTCTTTTATTTGAGGTTTTCGTATCAAGCTACATACGTATGGTGAAATTTAGTCTTTACATCATAACACGTGTGATGGAACAACAGTGAAATGAATTCGCAACAGCCCTTAAAGAAACAAAAATCATATAAAAATTACATTACAATAAAGAATGAGCTAATCGCCACATAACCACGTCACGCAGTAACAATTCCACGATGTACAGCCAACAACATTTAATGAAATCTGCTGAAAGATTTGAAAGTTTCAATGCTGATACTTTCTATGAGGAACTTTTGTGAAGCTTGTCCTTCGACGTCAGTTAATCATGGGTAATAAAGACAGCAGTGATGACGTACGAGATTAACTTAGCCTAAGAATGTGAAATGATGCAGTTTGGCTTTGGAACTCGTTTATATCTGAGAGACTACAGCTAATGTGTCCCCATGTTGTCCTACTGCCATTTGTAAGCGACATACAGTTCCTCAATACGAAATTATGAGACAGAAGCCGTTAATATGTCGGTTCTGATGGCACGTGCCAAACTAATGGCAACAAGAGGAGCTGGTGCAGTTACTATTATGCCCACCAGGGCCAAGCGGCACAGTGAATACTAGTAGTTCAATCAAGATTCGAACCCCAGCGAAAGGCTATCTGCATGACCGTTTTCATGGTTTTCCCCATGTATACGTGCATACGAACTAGTTTCCTTTAGAAAGTGCTCATCGAAGGCATCTTTCTTCTTAGGCAGATAGCCCTCGAGTGCTTTGCCATAATTAAATAAACCAAACCATTTACCACTATTTAGGCTTGCAGCAAATGTCATTTTTCAGAATGAGAATTAATAATACTTCCCCAATACACATAGAAAGAAGTATATACAAAGGTGATGTCAGCAGAAGTTCTTAAGGGGGCTCGTACACCTTAAAACCCTTAAGAACTTCGATTATGTTACAGTTGCAAGAATGGGGATAACATATTTATTTTAAAAGCAATTACTTCCAACGTTTTACAGATTACTACATAATATAGTTGCTTTTGTGAATTAGTAACCAGAACGTTTGTGTTGTCGCAAGTTTTATTATAATTTAATCTGCTTTGTGACAAAAATTTTTTATGCGTTTACGTCATGGTTCCACCTTGCGCACACAGTTTAAAACGTTCTGTTGCATAATTTAATTCTAATATATAACATTTAAAACATACATTCTATAACATTTAAAAACTACTGTGAACCAAAAATCCTAAGAATTTCATGTTAAATTCTTATTTTATTTGGAGTTGAGTTTATAAAATGTATTTTATTAAAAAATCTGTTATGTTTTCATGCATAATTTTTTTTAACATTAAAATATTCATCAGATTTTTGATTCAGTTGGAAGATAATGCCCATATAAAGAATTCCATAGAATTTCAAGTACGTACTATTAGCCATTTTTAAAATATCATGCGTGCAAGATGGAACCATGACGTAAACGCATAAAACATTTTTGTCACAAAGCAGATTAAATTATAATAATACTTGCGGCAACGCAAACGTTCTGGTTACTAATTCACAAAAGCAACTATATTATGTAGCAATCTGTAAAACGTTGAAAGTAATTGCTTTTAAAATAAATACGTTATTCCAATTCTTGCAACAGTAACATATTCGAAGATTAAAGGTTTTAAGGTGTACAATCTCCCTTTAGAATGTTCCAAACACTTCAAAAATTTAATTTAAATCAGGCACACTACTCTAGAGATTTGGCAAAGTCACACAGTTTTACAAATTATAATTGCAAAATATCATGTTTTATGTTTTAGCAAACATTTACGCAAGCATTAAGTTTATTTATTATCTTTCATGAATTTACATAAAGTACTAACATCAGGCTTTACTTCCCTCCCTTTAAAAATGATTGCATTGAAATACCAAAAAAAGTTCATGTTTTTATAATATAGAAAACAAATTAGTGAATTTGAAGATTAAAAAGATTTACTACATTAAAATATAAAATATAGCAAATAGTAAGATTTCTGACACTGCAAATTAAATTTCACATTAAAAAAATATACAGTAAGAAATTTCCAGAAATTTAATAAAAGCATCACCTTTATTACTTTCAAATAACATACACAACTTTTATAAATAGATGAAGAAGTATTTCCTAACAATGTTAATAAGAAATTAAAAAAATAATAAAAATCAATACTGAATAAAATAATACGAATGAAAACAAAACTTAATTTAATTGAAAACTATTTAATAAATTATCAAACAATAATTCTCAAAGCAAATAAAATTATTGCATATAAACATATCAGTATGAAAAAATACACAAGAATTTTCTAAAAATAAAAATTAACTAACCCAAAAAAATTGATTTTCTGGATATTTCTGATACATGTGTGTATGAAATTTTCCTATCACACATCATTAACAATCATGCATATATATTTTTACATACTATATTCTTTATGAATACTTTTTACATATAATAACATGTATTAAATATTCTTAGTTTATTGCACAATTTGATCAAATTTTAAAAATATGCTTCATTTAAAACCTGTAATTACAATTTTCATTTACATTAATATAGTCAAGTGAAGTTAGAATTATGTTTTTTTGTCATACCTCAGGGACTGGCTTTCCTAACACGATTTGTAATAATTGTAATTTTTCTTTAACTGAAAATTACACAGTCCAGTCACATTAATGTGACCACCACGTACTTTCCATGTCAGAGTTAAATAACCAATCACAGAAGGCAGGTGGCAGCACAGTGCAGTTGAGCGTATATAAAGGGTGTGTGAGGGCTTCGGAAAACATTTCAATCGTTGGCGTAATGCAGAAACGAAGCGATTTATCCGACTTCCAAAAGGGCATGATCATTGGCTTTCGGGCCAAGGGTGGAAGCATTTCCGAAACGGCTGAGTTTGTGAACTGTTCGCGTGCCGCCGTGGTAAAAGTGTACCGTGCATGGCAAAATGGGACTGTCCAAAATCAGCGACGTGGCAAATGTGGTGCACCACGGGCCATAGATGACAGAGGCGAACGACGGTTGCGGAGATGCGTTCGGGCAGATAGACGGGCTACCGTTGAGCAACTGACCACCAAAATGAACCAAGGGGCTACCAAAAGTGTCTCCCAAAGTACTATTCAGCGAACATTGCTGCGTCTGGGCCTCCGAAGCAGACGCCTGGTTCGTGCACCTATGCTGACTGCTGTTCATCGACGGCGAAGGCTAGAATTTGCACGCCAGTACAGCAGCTGGACGTCCACTGAGTGGCGACAGGTTGCGTTTTCGGATGAATCGCGTTTTATGCTCCATCGGACAGATGGACGTTGGCGTATAAGGCGTGAAACCTCTGAAAGGAACCACCCTGCAACCATTGCCGGAACGGTCCAAGCTGGAGGCGGGAGCATTATGGTCTGGGGAATGTTTTCCTGGCATTCTCTAGGTTCACTGATCATTGTGGAAGGCACAATGGATCAATACAAGTACGCATCTGTCCTTGCGGACCATGTTCACCCCTACATGCGCATTGTTTTTCCTCAGGATGATGGCATCTTCCAGCAGGACAATGCGAGGTGCCATACAGCTGCCAGTGTACGTGCGTGGTTCGAAGAGCACCAGGATGAGTTTACCGTCCTCCCCTGGCCAGCAAACTCACCTGACTTAAACCCAATCGAGCATCTGTGTGACCATCTCGATCGAGTTGTTCGCGCCATGGATCCTCAACCGCGTAATCTAGCGCAACTGGCCACGGCATTAGAGTCGGCATGGCTCAACATCCCAGAGAACACCTTCAGGGACCTATGCGACTCTCTTCCTGCACGTCTCGCAGCAGTCCGCTCTGCGAAAGGTGGTTATTCTGGCTTTTGACAGATGGTCACATTAATGTGACTGGACTGTGTACCATTAGCAGGGCTAAATAATGAAAGGCAAAGAGATATGTAAGTAATTTATTGTATCAAAAGAGATACCATCTGTCTGCTCGATATATTTCCATGAAAGATTTCTTAATGGAAATTGGCTTGAATTTTACTTCAATGCCCTTTTACAAGGCCAGTTTTTTGTAAGAAGAAAGAGGACATAAAATATCTAAACAAGCAACATGAAAAAGCATAATATAAATTTATTAGACCAATATACAAGTCAAATTAAACTTAATTTGGACAATACACAGTTTAAATTATTTTACTGGACATCAATAAACTGCATCCAAGAAACTAAAGTGACATCAAACATGGTTCACTTTCCTTGGATGTAAGACATAATGGAAAGGGTAGTTTTGTTAGGCTTGCTTCTTTTAAAAAAACCTGTCATTTTGGTTCCATGTATGATGATGCTTTTTTTTTATTGCTTCAACGTTTCACCTAGCTTCAATAAGCAACAATGAGGCCTTTTTTTAATGCTTCAACTATACTTTCTACACCTGAATTAACAATTATGTAAGTTGACTAGAAAATTAGGAAATAATAAATGTACAGCATTTGCCATTTACTGATATGAAGTAATGAACTGTATTCAGAATTTTAAAAACTCACTAAAAATAGATGTTACCCACAGTAAAAGAGATTTTAATATTCCTGTATTGGAAATGACGGAAAAGTGCAGAAGCTGAAATTGCACACAGAAACATGGTTTGCGAGTCAGCATATACATCAATTTCATCACAAGTGTTCCTCGCTTATTAATAGAATTAATTATTTCAGTATTCCAATCACAGTTCATTATTATGTGTAATTGGAATATTTTAAAGATTAAATCACATTTTATTAATACTGTTTTTTTTTTCCTTTGTTAAATAGTTGCTTTCACAATATTTCTAATTCTAGCTGTTCGATCTGATAAAGCTGAAATCATAAAAATAATTAAACATAGATCTAAATAAAATACAAAATATTTTCCACAAAAATAAGATCAAAATTTCATACATTAATTGCCAACCTATATAAAAAATTGGGCTTGCTGGATCATCTTATCAAAATATGAAAAATGAAAACTGCATTCTAATTTCTTGGAAGCCAATTTATTTGATTGTCTGAAACAGCTTTCATTTACTTCAAAAGCTAATATATTCACTACGGTAAAAACGAAAATCAAAAGTATAAATTATAAGTTAAATTGAGATTTATGCTCTTATTTTGTATTCTAATATACTGTTATGATATTCAACCTTCCCCCCCCACACATTTTTAATACTATAATCAATACAAATCTGAAGGCATATTACATATTTCACATGAAAACCTTTCCAAACTTTAAATAATTTATAAAATCAATAATTCTTGACTAGAATAAATAAATCAATGCACTGCATACAGAAGCATTAAACAATTAACATGAATAATTAAGATTTATAGAAGTTACAAAATATGCACCAAGTAAAGTAAGCAAGTTGCATAAAATAACATGACACATATTTAAATAATAAATACACAACAGACACGACCTTAAAATATAAAAAAATTAACTTCACACTGGAACTAAATTCAATAAAAAAAAGGTTAGCTATGTTCCAAGGAGAAAAATGTAACAGTTCCTCTTTATCAATAATAATTATTGCACATACAGCATATACAGTCAAGAAGTTGCAAGCTGAATAATGAAAACCAGAGTTAGATTTCTTTACTAAATCAGACAAATTCATAAGAACTGGAAGATTCGAGAGAGATAATACTCAGTTTTAACTATTTTTCATTAATTCTTTTATTAAAATTATTTTTTAAAAAAATCTGATGTGTACACCACATGACTTCCTTGCATGTAATATTAAATTATACGTATTTTGTCCTACATTTCATTTAAACTTACTCCCTCAAATTTCATTGGAGATATATTTCTCATTCAATTAATTCAGTTCTTACTTCGCGGCAAGGCAAAAATGCATAAAACCAAAATTGTTTTCACTAAAAATTGAAAGATATAGGAAAACATAAAACACCAGATAGAAATTTTAAAAAAATTTACAATTAAAATTACAATTTCTGCGCAAAAATAAGGCGTTCGGCCAGCAGGCAAGAAGGCAGTTTTTTCAGCACACAAAACTAAAAGTTTCCTTTTGGTCCCAATCGGCAAAAAGACACTGAAGGTACAGAAAGACTTTATTCTCTATTCTGCTAAGTTTCAAATGTAAACAAATATGGCTGCTATGGTATAAAAAAAGGCGTACTCGCACTCAAAGAACTTTTAAATTGTTAATAATTATACAACTATTGTGTGCAGATTTACTTAATCTATAAAAACATTAACTGGAAGATAAAAACAACATAATTCAACCACTTTTAAAGGGAAAATGCACTATTTACCAACATATAAGAATAAAACAAAACTGAGCTCACTGAGTCGAATAACACAGTGGGTATATATATATATATACTACATATTCATTTGGTGTGGCTGACTGCAACCAAAAAAGGGACATGCAGAGCTACATGTTATAGCACTCCTATATACAAAATTTCAACATTCTGAGGCTACTCGTTTCTGAGTTAGGCGAGATACATACGTATGTATAGACGCAACAAAAAAATCTCTTCTGAATCCATTTTAAATCAATTTTATAATTTGTTTGGGGAAATAGTGTCCTTTATTCTGGAATTACGTACAGATATCATGCAAAAACATCATTAAATAGCATTCAATAGCGGTCATAATGGATATTTTCGTTGAAATATGGTACCTGGAATTTTTCATGATTGCAATGCTTCCTTTGTTGTTGTTGCTTATGCTCACTTGTCTGATGTAGTCAGCCCAAGCCCACGAAATTCCTCGTGGCAAAGAGTGCTAGATTACGCCTGTCGTTGGCAACAGCCTTGAGCACCTAACAGGTGAAAGTGCGATTTGACTCAGTTCCGCCCCCAATTTTGATGGAAAGCCCCCCGGGGGTTAGGTCCGAGGGTCTCCCACCCCTCTCCTCTTCCACCAAGCCACACGAGAGGACTTTCGGCTCGCCGCATATTTAAAGTGCCGCCATGCCGCACTGACACTATACATTTACAAATATCCATGCCTTCTCCGGGATTCTAACCCGGACCCTTCGGCACGGCAGTCAGCGATGCTAACCACTATATCGGTTGGGTGGCAATACTTCCTTTACTTCGCACAAGGAAGTAAAAAGGATAATTACAGCAGAATGACTAAATGAATTGTCAAGAGATCATTAGCAACAAGAATTAAGTCAGATTATACATGTTAATTTTAAAACTTGATCATTAGCTAGTTTTAAAATTAACATTTATAATCTGAGAACAGAAAAAAACAAAGACCAAAAAATCCCATCGAAAGCATAATCATTACTGATGCAGTTTACTGCTTCTAATAGTTTTGACCTTTTCAGCTTTTTGCCAGTTTGCTTTGCAATATTTTGTACCACCATGGAGCAGTCCAGACTTTGAAATTGGAATGTTGTTACAGTTGTTTATTAGTTTTATTTACTAACTAAATACTTTCTCTACAAAAATTATTAATGAAATATTAGACATATGTTGCCCAAAATTGGGATCAATAATGTGGTTGGTTGAATTAATTAATTGCCCTTTGTAGCTGCTCCTTGATGTCATTGCCAAAAGCAAATCAAATAAGGGCTATTTTGTTTGTCTTATTTCAGTTTTTACTTTAAAAGTTCTTAAAGCCATAAATTCTTAAGCCAAAAAATCTTAAGCCAAAAATTTTTAAGCCATAAATTTCTGTAAACTGGCAAGTGTACTTGCAGCTAAGATATGTATGAATTTTTAAACACCTAGTTTTAGTCAAGAGTCATGACGAAGAAGCTTAAATAATACGATTTAAAACTCGAACTGAATGAATTTTTTTCTTGCTACAACAGACTTCAGAAATCAAATTAAGTTTTATAGTTTGGTAATGCAATACTTCAAATTCATTAATATGTCACTTATCATCATCCATCATAAACAGGAAGAAACAGAATTCTTGAATTCAAACATATTGTTGTATCACTATGTGTTTAAATTGAAATATTTAGCACCGTTCAGTGTTACACATCCCGATGACACCAAGAATAAAGGTGAACTCAAATGAAAGCAGTTTGTAGCTACAGGGAGACTGCTGATATCGTGTATTATCATATTAGAAGAATGGCCCAAACTGATTCTTTCTCAATTATGAGTGAACTTGAATATCATGTACTAAATTAAGAAAGTTCAACAAAATAAAGAGAAAGCACAACACTAAGTTACAAGCCAAGTTGTTTACAAGACAAGTTGTTTCAGTGACCCCAAGCTTCCACTCTCAAAGGCTATAATGGCATACATTCAGATGGCATCAGAGGCAAGAATGAAGAACCATTTCTTCAGTGTTGAGTCTTATTTATATCTATCATAGATTAGTCAGAGACCCTGCGGCTTACATTATCAACAAGCCTTCACAAGAGAATGTTATATTAATGCTCTTAGAATAATTGTACAGGGTGACAATACATGGCAGATTTCTCTGATAGTTTTTCTTAATACACTGACAGTTCAATATTAAGTTGATCTGCTTGTGAAGCTCATGGCATGGACATTCCTACAAGACACCTGAAAAAGGAACCATCTTTTGTTTTTACCATGACAACATTAGGCTGCAGCTTGCTACTTTATTGTGAACAAACAGCTTATGTTAATTTGATGTCTACATGACCTACTGCATCGTAAAACTTTTTCTTCTATCCAGCATCACCGGACTAGAGATCTAGGATGCCGCATGTGCCCAAGCGCTAACAGCATGGTGATTCAGAGAATGCCAAGATGGGTAAGTGGGTATATTTCTATGCATGGCTTTCATATTCCAAACTGAATGAATCAAGATTGCTGGGGAAATGTTTCCAAATTTTTTATCATTTGCATATGATTCAAATAGCACTGACCCTATGAATTCCAAATTCCAAGACCTTTTCTTCTGGGCACTGCAATTTCAGTGTTCGGGAATATGTATGTGTGCATGTATATGCATAAATGTGTATGTAAATATACATATACGTACATATATATGTATGCATATGTGCAAAGATCACATAGGTGAAGAACATTATATTATTCATCTAAATGTAACAATTGTGAAATTAAGAGATGGCACAGAAGGTGTCTGAAGGTTTAGCTACCATCAGCAACACAAACATGACATCAGTACTTAACGGAATCATAGAATTTTGAAATATTCCAGGTATCTCTCGCACAACCATAGCAGCTACGCCGATGCATGTAACAGGATCCTTCACAGGGTCTATGTCTGTTTTGTAACTAGTCCTTTCATGTAAATGTCTGGTGATTTGGAATACACTTCTTCAAAAAGTGCACAGTAACTCACCTGTTATAGTTAGAATCTGTACATGCCAAATGCATCTCTGCTAACTTCACATTTGTGAAACTTTTTATCCTGCTACCTCTGCAGGGATTTGCCACTCAGCTGGTATAGTGGTTAGTAATGCTGATTGCCATAATGATGGGCAGGGCTTGAATTCCAGAGATGGGATGAATGTCTGTAAGCACATAGTGTCTGTGCTGCAAGGGGGGGACTCAAAATACATGGTCAGCCAAAAGCCCTCTCAAGAGGTTGGTGGTAGGAGTAGGGGACCCTCAGACTCTCCCACTGGGGTGTTATTCCTCAAAACTGGGGTGGAAGCTTAACAATTAGCATGGCCTGGTGATACCTAATGATTTTAAAATTTAGCAGAATTCAAATTTAGAGTGAGTTTTATTTTGGAAAAAAGCTCCATGCATTTCTGAAATAATGTGACATAGAATCTTCTTTACAAGGAAAAACAATATTCAGCACTATTTTTCCAGAATTTTTTTTCAGTAGACAAATAAAAATGGAATAAACAATAAAAAAAGGATGCAACAATTGTGGCATATCTAATTAATATACAGAAAGAAAGAAAATACTATGAAAGCTGTTAAATATTCAACTGCAAACACACAAAATACACCTTATTATACACTATCACAATTTATTGCTCATTCTACTAAAACATATATACAGTCAATCCTCAATAAGGGGGCTACTCTTTAAGATGACTCACCTAAAAAAACAGCAAAATTTCTGAGACCATAAACAAACATATGTATTAATTATTACATTGTTCTCCCCTAAGCAGACGACTTCCAAATTCAACTCAGGCCATTAAATGTATAAGGCAACCACTAAGAATCCCCATTCTTACCATAAATGCAAAACTGCTTTCATCAGAAACAACACTTAATCTCTGAATCATTAATTTAATCTCTTTTCAATGCAGTATACTTTAACACTACAGATTTCAGCCTCAAATATAATGCCCACTCTTAATGATTTTGTTTGTGAACAAGGATCTATTAAAAGAAGCTATCTCTGAGAACTATCAGACTAAATATTCTGAAATTTATTTAATCCCCATCCACAAATCTTGACAGCACAGTTGGTAATGTATAATAGATAATAAATCGAAATTAAAGTGATTTAATGTTATCGTAAAAGTGCCTTGTGTATTTTAAGGATCAATGTACATACAAAATATTTTATTTTAAACTTAGAACGGCTAAAGATCAGATTAAACCTCAGATGAAGATGGTTCTAAAACAGAAAAGTAAAAGTACACAATTTTAAGACGTGTTTAAAGGCTATAGAAGATACTGTCATATAGGTTCGTTGCAAAGTAAGTTGGCAGAAAAATACAATAAATGGCTAATAGTAATAAGATAGCTGATTTAATTTATAAAACTCAAAATGTTATTAAAGAGATTACCAAAAGAGCAAACCAAGTAAGACAGATTCTTTGGATGAGTATATTAATCAAAGAATCGAGTGTGTAACTTTTAAACTAAATTTATAATGGATGTTTTGCATATTGCTTTTTCCCTCCCCCCCCCATACATAAAATCTCTTTTCTGTCTTTAAAAATATTATTCCTTAACAATATTTCAGGAAATTCAGCATAGGCTAAATTGTTTTCTAAGCTTTTTCTTATAATGTTTGCTACTTATTTTTGTAATTAATTTATGATTTTACTAATCTAACAGCATCATAAACCAACACATTGAATTTTCACTTCAGTATTTTTCTTAAACAGATTTTAGCAGTCTTGAAGAGGATAAATTTGTTATGCAAATCAATAACTGCTATCCTTGATTATGACTTTCTTTCTAATGATAACCTCCAGGAAAAAAAATCACGTGGAACAATGGATGGTCATATTAGAGAAAAATTTGCTACACACACACACACATCTATGTATACATAATGCAAATCAACTCTCTTTGTGTTCACATAAATAAAGCTGAAAACTCTTAGTATTCAGATAAATAAAACTAAGAGAAGCAAGATTAATGAATGTCTAGAGATGAGTTGAAAAGGCTATGATTCATTTATTGAAATAATTTTTATACAAAAAAAAGTATATTATACATATAGAGAAGATCGGTTGCTGATTTTGAAATCAAATCAAGAAAATGAAAATTTTCTTCAGTTATTTAGAACACAGTCCCATATAAAAAACATAACAATACTATTTGAATAACAAATCAGTTTGGGAAATAGTGATTTGAGATTTCTGCCTCACATTCACCTCCAGTTTTTAACCATGAATACGATACCCTATATATAAGCAGGGCATATAAATAATAGATCAATGAATATATAAAAATCAATATAAAGCAAAAAGACCATGCACCAAATCTTTGAAAGGACTTAAAATATTTCATTAATATCCTTCAACAGTAATCAATTCAGTAAATAAGCATAAGAATTAACTTTTGCAGGATACAGATGGTGTTTATACTTTTTTGAATGATTCTGATAAAGAATTTTAAAAAAGCAAATGCTTTGGATTAAAAATTTCTAGCAACAGCTTATTAATTAGAATCAGAAATACTGTTTGCTACTCTTAAATCTATTCTTCTATCAAAATAGAATGTTTAAATAAGCTCTGGATTGAAAAATATGGTTTTGCACTTCCCAAAGAGAAACATTCCTATTCCATAATCCAAAAATGTTGTGAAATGCCAGCATTAAAATAGCTATGTGTAACATATGCAATATTACTACCTGGAAAGTGAAAATCTGTCAGTCATTACTTCTACATAGAAAGAAGATTCCAAATACCCGAGAAAGGTACATACAGTTTCTAATGTTTCTAAAGTTAAATTTTTGGTAACAAAAGAAAATATGCCCATGCAAAAATCAATTGCAGAGTCTTTGACTGCATCTGTAGCAACAATAAATTAAATTAAATTAAACAATAAATTAATTAAACAAAAATTAAACCAAGATTTGCAGCTTAAAAAAACTAAAAAACATAATGTTCACCAGATTTTGCTCAGACACGTGGCTCAACACAGAACAATTTGTAGAATTCTATATTAAAACTATTTAGCAGGGGATAAGTGGAAATACACTGTGACCCTTGATGAAGTAAGGGCTTACCTAAATGACTGCAACAAAAAAAAAGTCTACTTATTATTGAAAATGAAGGGGGGAAAATGCACAAACTTGGTTCCTAGAAAGAGCTCAAAGAAAAGGTGCAAAGAAATTTTCAGTAAGGAGTTTATGAATGTCACATGATTCTCTTACAATGGGATATTAAAAATAAGAAGAGTGAGAAGAAATATTAAGTAATATCAAGAAAACATTTTGTGTCTGATTATTTACAGAAGAAATTCCAGTTCTTTACCCCAGTGACTTACAGAGAGTGAAACTTCATCAAGACAAAGCAACAAGTCATACTTCAAAAATTACCACTGTATTCCTTGAAAAAATGTAAATTGATACAGGTACTACATATATACTTCTCAACGTATTCCTGTGAAGTTCCCTGATATTTCATGTATTGACTATTCTGCCTTTGGTCTCTTGAAAAGAGCTCTTTCTAGGCCAAACTCACACAACTGACTCTGGAAAGTGTAAAAGGCCCTTCTGTCATGGAAATCAAGATACAGACTTCTAGTCCAGAAAAAAAAAGTTACCAAATCGAACATTTAAAAAAATACTCTTTACATTTCAAACATTATTTAAACAGTCCCAAAACCCTTCTAAAAATGTGTAAACACCAATTTGCAACTGAGAACTCATCAGAAATAAGCAATGTGACAATGCAAAATTTTATTTTCTCAATACTTTTATGCTGAATATGCAGTTCTGCAGATAAAGGTTCTATATTTAAACTTTTCAAACAAGATTTAAACTTTTCAAACTAGTCTTGCAAAGTTATGAATGTTATGCTGATTTTTGTTGACTTAGCTGCAGCAATAAGTACATAAGTAATTAAGTTTTCATAAAAACTGAATTGCTTATATAGTCTCTCAAAGACCGCCATTACATTTCAATTAGAAATGATTGCATTTCAGTATATATTTGGAAAACATTGACTCGTAAGGTAAAACAATAAATACTAATATGTTTAAAAAAAACAATAATGTGATTGGTTTAAAATAAAAAGAGATATATTAAATTTAGAACACATCTGGAGTAAAATTTACATAAAAATTCATTCTTCTTGAACAGCACTATTTTCTAATAAATTGATAACTTCTTGATAAAAGTCAGTTGAAGAGAAATTTGTACCCTTATTCATGAGGTTCTGTAATGCAGTTGCTTCATACTTTGCTTTATTATGTAGTTCAAGCCACCAACTTTGAGAGTCAGGCCTCAATGTAAAAGGTGAGACAGGTTCAGGACAGCCATAATGATTCAGATCAGCTTGATATTTTAATGGTACATTTCCTTTTAAAGCTCTTCTATGGTTGTGCGCTACTCTTTTGCAAACCATACATTCAAAGCATTCAATGAAATTTCTTTTAGTATGATCATTATTGATTCCCCATTCTCTGTTTGAAAGAGCTTCAATTAGTCTTTGATTGGAAATTTTGCTTAGGATCTTATGCTCTAAATGTCGCTCATAAGCTTCATCATCAGTTTGTAGCCTCAATAAATGCTCAGCTAACTGTTTCGGACTTGCAAAATTCTTAGTTAAAATAGCAGAGTCAGGGTTTGGAAGCCAATCCTAGATTTAGAGAAGAAATTTAAAAAAATTTTAAAAAAACATTTTAAAATTATATAAAATTTTTAACATTTACATTCTGCATGTTTCAATTGCGAATAGTACATGTTTTCATTAAAATAACGTTAGCCGTCCTATTGATGTTGATGAGGTCCTGTGAGAACTTGTAGAAGAGAATCATTATGCAACCGCTCAAGAGCTTGCTCAGGAGTTAGATGTTACTGCCATGTCCATTAGTCACACTATGCATCGCATAAACTTGATGTAAAGTTCAACTGCTGAATGCTGCATGAGATGACTCAAACAGATAAGGACAGATGTGTTTGGGCCTGCACTAATCTGCTCGAATATCAATGCAAGGATAAAATTCTGGACTTAATCATCACTTGTGATGAAAAACGGATTTACTTCAACAACACACGCCAAAAAAGGGATTGGTCTGCTACCAGTGAGCTCATCGACAGTGTTACAAAACACAATTTGACCAACAAAAAGATCATGCTTTGTATCTGGTGGGATTGCCATGGTACTATCCACAATGAGTATCTGGAAAAAGACAAAACCCTTGACAGGAAGGTGTACAACGAGATGCTTGTCCATGTTGACCTTGCTATCGAGAAAAAACATCGAATTGAGTTCCAGCACAAAAAGGTAATGTTCCATCAAAATAACGCAAGACCATATGTGTCTACATTCATCAGCTGGACTTTGCATGGACTCGAAAGGAATCTTTTGGCATACCCACTGTAAAGCCCCAACATCGCTCCTTTGGACTTCTACCTCTTTTTACATCTTCAGCCACATCTTGTTGCTGCTATATTTCATTCTCCACAGGACGTCAGAACTGAGGTTGATCTGCTTTCGGATTTGTAGCCACCAAGTATCTGGGCCGAAAGCTTTGAAAAACTACCAAAATGCTGACAGAAAATCAAAGATTTGGGTGGTGATTACTACTTGTTCTAAAGGTTCTGCTTTCAAGTTGTTGTTTTTTCTAACTTTATTAAGAACTTTACTATATGTAAGATTTTATGTGTTCATTACATGGTTATTTAACATAGTTACATAAGGATTTGATAACATTAACACCCAAGCTAATTTTTATATGGACAATAGTTGTAAGTTATCCTAAAAATACAGTATGTTAAACAATTAAAAAAAACATTTTCTTTAAAACTACAAATATTTGAAATTGGTTTATCTTATGATTTATATTAAAACAACACACCAAACTATGATTATTTTAGAAGCCAAACAACAAAAAATCAACATTGTACTTTCAAATTTTCCAGGACAAGTTGGAAAATTTGAAAATAGAATGCTGATTTTTGTTGTTTGACTTATAAAATAATTGTCTTATGATGTTAAAGTTATCGCAAAATGTTTCTAAAAATGTAATAGTAAATGAGAAGAAACAGAAGATAGGTGAATCTCTGTTGGGTGAATTAAAATGTTCTTTGAAGAAAAGTCTAGGCACATTAGGCATTCTACCTATAAAGTCAGCTTGCTATTATTTTTTTAAATTTTATACATATCTGTGTCTATGGAGTAATTTTAAGTTACACATCATAATTTTTTATGCATTTTCTAAAACAAAGCTAATTAAAAAAAAAGATAAAAATCACACAGAAAAAAAGTGCATATTCTTACCTCTACAGCAGGTGAACCATAATAAATAGGGACAGATCCTATAACAAGTGGACGCCAAAGTTTTTCTGTTATGTAATCTCTACAAACTGCATTTTCAAAGGCTAAATTAAATTTGTATTGAGAAAGAATAGACCAGAATGCATCAGAGTTCATGCCACTCATTGCATCAGAAAGCCTAAAAAATTCAAAGAAACGTTCAGAAATTGAATAAAAAGTTTCCAATTTCAAGTCACCTATAAAATAATACAAATTTTAGATGATGTGAAAGCCCTAGTGACAATAGTTGCATTAACATCATTTACAGGAAACTTGCATGAACTGAAACATCACAGTTCATGCATTAACATCAATTTCAGTCATATGCAGTTTTTTTCTCCCCCTATAAAGTAACTCGTATACTAATGTCCCCACCTCGGCACTATATGGCATTATTGTATACAAAGAAAAGAATGATTTTTGATTTCAAAAAATTATTTATGCATACAAATTTTGCATTTTATTCAGGTATGTATCTAAAAAATCAAATAATACACCTACTTACAAGCAGTTCTTTATTTCTATTATTCTTCTGGAAATTTCTTAGTAATCGCTATAAGAATATATCCAAAGTAATCATTTTCTTTAACAGTTCTGGAGCAAAATACCCTACGCCTGCAGAAATTTTAATGTAGTTTCTTCTACTGCAGGAATATCCCACAAGCACATATTCTTAGATTTATATGATTAAAAAATATCAGGATTTCTCTATAAAAACCACTGGAACTTAAATTGCTAAAAAGAAATCGTATGAAATTAGCAACCCTACTTATTACAGCTGAAGAATTGTTACATGCATAGTTGCAGAATTTGGCACATTCTGAAAAAGTTGGCATCTTTTACTAAAGGTGGTTGCACTAAAACACAAGTAAACTAATCAGTTCACACATTTAGTTAAAAATAACATTTAGTAATACAGAGTAATGCATGAAAAATGGCTTATCTGCCTGCTATGAGCCTTTCCTACCGTGACTCTTTGAAAAGAATACATCTCACTGAGTTTCTTCAGATGGTTTTTGTACCTGTGTCTCCAAAGATTTTGTAATGATAATTGGATAGTTAAGTATAGTCACAGTAATGATGCAAATGAAATGGGCTGCATCTGTTCGTGCACACATGCAGGTGAGTTTTCTATGTGCCACCCTGTAGATTACAATTTATGTGAGACATTTTCAATCATTAAAAATCCTCAGAATATTGAAATTTTTAATTATATTACAAGGGGAAACTTATTCATCAAGCGGTATATTTAAAAAATATGATTGCTAAACAAATAAAAGAAAAAGCAACTTTTAACCCAAATGACATTAATTGGTTTGTTTTCATTATTATATATCACTTGCTTGAAGGAAGAAAAACAAGCAGTTTTGCATACAAAAAAAATATGAAAAAGTCAGTACATTTCTGGAATGTTTATAAAGAACTCAAATACACAGCATAAAATGATGCCCTGCTGAAAAAAACTATCACACATAGACACATATGTTATTGTACATAGATTCATATGATTAGCAATGACCGATGATCAGATACTGGTATGAAACAGGGTTTATCAAACACTTTTTTCATAATGCAGTTGTTTTACTATTTTGACTTTGTGACCCAGTAAAAATGTTTACAGCTTATTGGTAAATTTAAAAAATTTTAATGCTCCATTTTTTTTCTTTATTGTGACAGTAACAAAAATACACACAAAAATGTAAAGCAATAATAAAGTTTTAATGTGAAATGTGGTACTGTTTCTCATTAACTAGAACTTCCCGGTCTACAGAAAAAAGATGACAATTTTACTGTTACATCGTGTTGAAATACCTAATCAGTTTTTGTATTTATTTTTTTATGAGTGTCAAGAAAGCTGTTTCTTATTTATATGTTCTACTGAAAGGCATGAAAAACTTAACTGCCTTTTATAGCAAAAATTGATACTTGATGACAGGATAGCCAAAAATTATCAATGGTATTCTGTCAAAGCTGTCTTTAAGTGCTATATCACAAGACAGTTCAATTATGGATTCAATATCCAAGTCCAATAATTCTACCTCTGACTCTGTATTAATTATGAAAGGTTGTCTTATCTATGCTTGGTCCTATGAATTGAAGGAAAATATTTTTTGAGATTTATCTGTAATTCTATCAGATGTTCCCTGACAGCAAATGAAATTTACATCAGGCATGGAACTAATATTTTTTTTGCATTTTTGTTACTTTTGTTGTATTGAACTTTTTGCACTTCTGTTAGCTTCATAAAGGCATTATGATTTCCTGCTTTTACAAGAAGAGTCCACAAACTGAACTTCTCATTGCAGCTTACACCTTTTCTTGCCCTTTAAATAGAGTTACCTTGGAATGAAAGGTTTATTTTCAAAATCAAAAACGTCACAAATGTAAAATAACTTCATCAACCAATTAACATCACTAAAACAACCTTTAAATTTGAATATTGCATCTTTAACTGTTAGTTTAAAAACTTTAAAACTTCTCTCATTTCCAGAGAGAGAGTCTTTTCAAAACTTTCTCTCTGGATAATCATTGTACTTCACAATGTATAAGATGTTCATTGCCCATCTCTTTACAAAATGCCCTTAAAAACCAAGCATTCAAAGAAAGATGTTTTTAAAATTTATAAATTTTATACACTCTTGCATAGCAGTTTGCATAAGGAATGGCATATTTTTTAATAGCTAAGGCTTTTCAGAATATGCTGCAATGTAATCATACACATTCTGGTGCCATGATCTTAAAAACTGTGCATGGACACTTGCAAATGCATAAACATCATTGCTGTTCTATCCCATGCATTTTTTTTCAGTTAATATTATTTTGAAAGATGTGAAAATATCAACCAAGTTAAAAATTTATTGTGCTGTTGTTCTTGTATTCAGTGGTTTTGCAAAACAGAAATTCTCCACTACATGTACTCTCAAAATCATTTCTCAAAAACACATTAAGTTGGTATTGCCTGTATTTTCATCAGCTTGAAGAGATATAAAATTGCAGTTTTAAGTAAACTACAACAGTTTCTTCGATATTATCTGCTACTTCCACGATTCTACGTTTCACTGTGTTATCAGACAGAGATAACATATTTATCTAGTTTTTGCTGTTTTGTATCACATATACAAAATGCCAACCATTTTTCATTACAGGAACTAAGCTTTTCTGCTGCTGTATGAGCATTTACAGTTTTAGCAATTAATTGTGATATTTCATAAAGCCATAACTAGATATTCAGACAAAGCCTATGATTCAAAGACATAGCCCATTAGCTAGCTATTAATTCTTTCTTTCTTATACAAAAATCTATCAGCTTATTACTGTAGTTTGGATGTTTTAATTCTAAGTGCCATTTAAAGGTCTTACAGACTCATCTGAAAGGTCGTATAACAAATGAACATAACATGAAACCCAATTTTATATAATTGTCAAAATACCATCAAATCCAGCATGTTTTCTTTTTTATATGTGTATGTGTAATGTACAGCATCTTGTGTGACCATTTGTTAGTGCTATTCTCGAAACTCATGCTTAGTTGAAGGTAACTTAACTGTTTATTATTAGTGTCATCAATAAAAACTATTCCAGTTTGGATATCATGTGATTGTTTATTAGTTATATCCAGCACATTTTTTGTTTGTTTTATTAACAACTTATTCATTGATAATTAGATGTGATATAACATTGTAACAAATATGTACAAAAAGCACATTCATTATCAAAACTAATATATAACAAATAATCACTGAAAATGTGAATAAAGCTGAGTTACCACCAAAAGTTAACTTGAATATGGCAGTAGACCATAGCAATGTTTTTCCACTGTAGTTAAGATGCAGTGTTGCATGGGCTCTCATACAAAAACAATGGCTGTGTCTGCTACCATACTCCAGTCAAGCCAAATCAACTTTTGGTGGTGCCGCAAATAATATTAAACTAGGAACTAAGCAAAGAAATAAATTAATAAGTCTCAGTGTCATGGACCATCTATGAAGACATTAAAGGATTAAACCACGACATCACCTACTGACAAAGTATAATACATTTTCATGTTACTGTAATATATAAAGTTAGTAATTTGCTAATTTTTATCTACAACAAAGCATTTTGTTTTTCATGACACAGTGCCGGGTCTCGACCTGGCATTTTGGAAACACTGGTACTAATGATCTCTTCAGATAGCACCAAGATTCCAGATCATATAATAAAACCATCCTAAGTATATGAACACTACCAACAATAGCCTAATATTCACGATCTAGATTACAATTACCAGGCTACATAACTTTTGACTCACGAATTAAAAATACATTTATAAGGTATTTCTCCCGCCTTCTTCACATGCCTTTGTGGCATAGTGGTCAGCATGCTTGGCGCATATTCGAGAGGTCCGTGATTCGAGTCCCGGTGATGGCATTGCTCATTTTTCACATCTCCTGCTTCCAAAAAATCCTAATGTCTCTACAAGTTTGTTGGTCAAAATGTTCAGAGAAACAATTCACAACTACTTTAGGGCAGTTGTAATTTTAAATAGAATAAATGGAATAAATTTTTAAATAAAATTAATAAATTAAATATAAAATAAATTTTAAATAAAATATATACTACATCAAAGTTTCCCAAACTTTTCTCATTGGAAACACTTTTTTAATTCTAAAATTTTGAAGAACGCTAGAGTAAATTTAGATTTTTAATTATCATAAATAAAAACGCAGATATTAGATAAATAAATGTTTATTTCAATTTTCATATCATACGTATAAAAGAAACATTTTTCAGTTTTTAATCAATACTAAACATCCTTCACAAAACTAATTAAATTAAATTAAAAAATATAAAGGGAATAAAATAGTTTATTTGCAATAACTTTGAGTATTTAAAGGCTTTACAGGTAGAAATGAGATCATGGAATAGCAAATAAAATTTGAGTTTTCTGCTTTATTTCCATTATAGTGGAAAACTGCAATACAGATGCTCTCCATCTCATGAACAAATTATGTTCTGAATAACCATTTGTACCATGAATTTATTCATAGATTTCAATTTATTCATTTATTAGATTCAATTTATTCAATTTATTTCATTTACTAGATTTGCTACACATATCTTTTAACTATAAGAGCTAGAAATATTATCAAACAAACAATTAAAAATACTAAAACAAATAAAAAAAGGCATTTTTAATTTTAAATACAGTACATCATAAATAAAAGTAATTATAAATAAATAAAGAATCTATACTACGCTGTATGTACCTTCGACTACTGTCTTTAAGGAATGTGAATGAGATGAGGATAGATGGGCCAGCAACACTGATTTCTGAAGTTTCTTTCTTAAGAAAATAAGTGTTTAAGCTTGTCTGAACAGGTTTTCTTTTTCTTTCATGATAAATAAGACACAGTATGGCATTGTGCACACTCATTTGTTTATTTTCAATTCAATTCTGAATATACTCCACTCTTTGAGAATAAATTTGTTCCCAATTGCAGAAGTTCATAAAGCAAAAGTTTGTAAAATGAGGATATTAAATATGTTACACTTATTAGTTAGCAAACATTTTACATTTACTTACCAATTTAAAAAAAAAGAGATAAAATAAAAAAGTACTAAGAAAAATAACAGTTAAATAAACAGACACTGAGACACTTCTTTACTTCTGATCACAGAAAACAGATATACTAATAGAAATGCATTCTGCATACATTTCATTGGCAATGCAAGCCAGCTGGTGTCATGTTGCATTATTAAATTTAATATACTCACAATTTAAATTACTTTGTTTTATGTCTTCTCTTTAAATTTCTTTCAAGAGTTGTTTTAAACTGTCTTAAATACATATTAAAGCAGGCAATGTTTTATTGTTCTGTGACTTGAGTTTCATAATTTTTCAAGGAACACCATTGTTCGACAGAACACTGTTTGTGAAACACTGTACTATAATGGAATGATTCACATTACAGCCTTCTAATCTAAATGTATTTAGAGAAGAAATCAAACTTTTAAATACATTCTTCTACCATGTACTAAAGAAGTAAGCATAATTTGACATGGAATAAAAGTAAAGATAACATAAAAATTATTAAACATCCCCACAAGCATTTTAATATTTTGTTTTTTATAAATAATTAAAATTTTTATCTTTTTAATAACATTGTGGTTCTTTTGCTGTTGCATAATGAAAAGTTTTCCAGGCTCTTGTTGCCTTTTTATCTGGTTTCAGCTATCTTAACAATTTGTTTTTTACATATTCTTCCTTCTCAAACATTATTATGTCATTAGGACCTATACATCAATACAAATTTTCTTACAAGAATTGCCACAATATTCTAATCAAAAAACCTGTGTGAGGTGAAATGTTCAGATATTATAGAAACAGTAATTTGTCATCCCACTTGACATAACATAATTTTATGAGGCATGTAAATAATTTGCAACTAGTATATATCACCAATGGAGCTACATTGAGAAAATTCTTTTGATCACCAATCAATGAAAATTTCTAGGATTATGATTAGCTGTTGAGCTATATACTTATAGCTAAAGAGAAAATGCCCATAAATGCAAATAAAAAATTTTCCATATCTACTGGAAGTATACAAGCTAATTGAACCTGCAGTATGTATTATTTATGTTCCTGATACTGAATGTTAATACCAATAATAATTACTCAGGTTATACACAGACAGGGACTATGTTAAATTACACCCAATAATTAGAAAATATTGTAGGGTCGAAAGTTGGATTTATTTATGTTCTATTACATAAAACACCATTTGCTATCCACTGGGGATTGCAAAGTATTTTATATTATCGAAAGAGATCACAGATGAAAAATTGATACTTTCTGTTTATTGGAACCCCCACCAAAAACATTTCAAATTCATAGGCAACTTTGGATAGCATTTGCGAATTCAAAGGCAACTAATTTTTCACAAAGCTAATATATGAAAGGCAACAGCCATTTTCAAAATCACAGCACACTACAAATTCGGTGCAATAAGAATCAATCAATAAAATTTAAAAAGCAATAAACATTGGTAATAAAACACATTTCTAAATTTTTTTTCTTTTTTGTACTGTTGTTCTTCCCATGTATACAGCAATCTGTTTTTATTTTTAAAAAATTCAATCAATTGCAAAAACATGGCATCTAGGCAATTTGGCATTATGCAAAGGCCAAAACAGATGTGCTACACTCCACATAAATACTTTTTAGCAACACTGTAGATTGCCACATAACTATTTCAGTGACAATCAGCTTCATAAATACTTCTTTTGCAACATTTCTGCTGAGGTGTGGATAATTAGAAAGTACCAAAAAGAGTTTCAAAAATCATGGTTTAGCTCAAGTCAAATCCAGTTTTTATCTCATTAAAAGTGCTATATACTCTCCACTAATTACTTATCTTCATTTCAGCTTCTGAAGAGCTTAAGCTGTATCAAAACTTGAGAAAACCTATCCTGGAAAGTCCTACAATAGAAAAAACAGCAAATATAAAAACAACTTACTCAGGTGGCAACTCCTTATTATGTAAACACTTTCCATAAGAATCAACAGGAATATGCTTAGAAAGTTCTTCCACATAGGAATCCCGTTCCGAAGGTGTATTGCAATCTGACTGTACATAGACAACAGGAGCTAATTCTTTCCTTTTTGCATTTTTAATGGAAGTTGGCACAAAAAATTTCTTTGACTTTAAAGATTCCACACTTTCTAAATACTGCAGTGTGAGTGGAAGATCTGACTCTCTACGAAAGGTCGCAGTGTGGTTGAACAACTTCATCACCTACAAAAGAATGACATGACTAACAGTTCATTTGCACATATCTCATAAAATTAACATTCAATAAACATGTTATAGTGTTAAGTTGTAATATTTCATGATGATGACATATAATAATGCCCACAAATCAGTATAAAATAAACATTTAATTTTTTACTAATTTTCTGGACAAAAGATGCACTTAGGTAATTTGCCTTCCATAGTAAATTATTTTCAATGCAAAAAACTATAAGCATTATTTTTGTATGTTCTTTCAAAATTATTCATCAAAAGAATCTATGAATCATATCCATAAATTATCATACTTTATTGCTCATGGATTTACACCATAGATATAATCCAAAAATTTTTATGCATAAATAAATCTTTGGCATTTTAATAACAAATCTGGGTATATTACATCTTTTTCTGTAGGAGAAACAATTTTTGTAGAAAGAGCTTGTAAAAGAATTCTTTCATATTTAGCATTATTAATGTATTAACAAAAAAACATTATTTTGACTTTAAAAATATCTTTCCTTCTTAGCTTATGTGCTTTGATTCTAAAAATGTTAAAATTATCATACAATACAAAAAGTGTTACATCTTTATTTATTACATAAAACAGTTTAACTGAAGGGTTTGCTAAATAACATTACATGACAATTACATGACTTTTGTTGTGCAATATGATAAGACTATTGCAACTGTCCAAGCCTAGTTTTAATGCATAAAGAAGAAATTAGTACTGATTAAATCTCACACTATAATGAATTTAGTAAAATAATCATTTTAAGGGTAATGAAATGGTACCAGTAAATAAATAATGAGCTATCTAGAAATTTAGCAAGCTAGTCTTTCTCTTAACTGTTACTTGAAAATATTTAAAAATACTAATAATAAAAAATAATATTTAAAAATATTTTTTGCTAACTTTCTTTTAGCAATTTCATTTTAGTAACTTCATTTTAATAAACAGTAAAAATTTAGGGTTACTATTAGTAAACATGCATTATATTTCTTTTAATTTAGAACATTTCTTCTCATAAGCTATTTCTGAATTATACATATTTTGAAACAAAGCTATCTTATTTAAATATGTGATAACATTGTTTAATAAATAAGCACTAACCTGTTCATATTTCCTAGGGTAAATACACTTCAATTAATAAAAAACTAGAGATCCTTTTCTCTGCTATTATAGCTTCCTTCAGAAAAATATTTTCCCCTTAATTCTGATAAACTGTTGCATGAATCAACTTTTATTCTTTCTGTAACACAGTAAAAAGTTAAATAATAACTGAATTTTATGACTGTCATGCTATTAACACTCCAGCACATCCCAAACATGTTAGCAAAATGAAGTATTGACTGTGCTCTAGACATGTAAAGCTCTTTCAACCACATGGTGTTCGGATACAGCTAATACCTTGCATTAAGTACTATCAAATCTGTTCACTACCCTCAACTGTGCATCAACAGAAAAATTTGGGAATTCTTGTTGCTTGAAACCTCCCATTTAAATCAGTACTGGGAGAAACTTATTTCTTGAAAAACTGCGCTCTAGCATCACATATGGCTAGATTTGATAACCCTATTAATCAACACAATAGTTTTTCATGTGAATTTTCTCCATTTTATGAAAGGAAAATTAAGTATTTATTTCCAGAATCTGGTGGAATCACGATATTATCAAAAATATCTTGGTATATTACGAATTTACCAATTAAAATTAAGTAACCAAGACCAAACTATCAAAAGCAGCTCAGCTCCAGACCATTGTGATATTTTATTCCAAATTTCACTCTCAACACACACACATCTAAAAAAGGTATTTGAAAAGCATGTGCTCAGTTCAGACATTTCTGTTAAAATATCAAGTCTTAATCATCTTTATCTACAGGTCTACAGTCTAATGAGTGCACTGTTCCAAACAATGACAAGTATTAGTAAGTGTCATCAATAACTTCCTAAAGCAGATGACATGACAGCCAAATGCAATCAGCTTCTAATGAACCTACTTTTGGTCTCCCTTCTGCTGAGATAATGTCATTTGCAGCAGATTATAAAGCTGTCTGGTAATTTCATTTACAATACATTTGATGCTTTAGTTGACTCAATTTACTATCTACTAGATCAAGACCTACTAGATCAAACACTGGATTGATATAATAATACATAAACTGTATGACTACCACTTCACAATAACATTACTACAAAACACAATCATGCGAGAAGCATTCAAATACATAGACTGACCAACCTTATACATACAAATTATGACTCATTCACTCCCTCACAGTCTCTTCATTAATTATTATAAAAGCAGAACATATCCAAGGATAAACTTATTTGTAACTAACTTTTATAGTATTAATCATATGCATCTACATCATCTGGGCAAATTCGCTTGAAACAAAAGAATGATTTAGTTTATGTGATTACGGCAAAGCCTCGAGAGCTATCTGCCTAAGGGTAAGGATGCCTTCATGAAGAACTTTCTAAGGGAAACGGGCTCATATACACATTACACATGAGGAAAACCCCCAAAACGCGTGTGCAGCCAGCCTGTTTGCAGGATCTGATCCTCGGAACAGAATACCAGTGTTCAACAACTTTACCACTCAGCCGTAGGTGGGTGAAACAAAAGAATGTCCAATGCTTTTAGCTATGTAAGGAAAAAGTTCAAATAATATTTTATTCCTCAAACAAAACTATAAAATGTTTTATGGTGCTATAGTATGAAATTTTAAAAAACCTAACAGAACACGAAGAAGTCAAAGCTTTTTTCACAGTCTAGTTTTAACAGACAAAAGTATGTAATATTTTAACTGCTGAAAACATTTGATAAAGAAACTTTGTTTAATACGATGGAAGAAATTTTTATAATGAAAAGATTTAAACAAAAAGATACACAAAATAACGTATTTTATTTTCAAACAGAAAAAGTATTTTATATTTCATTACAATAAAAAATATTAATGACATTTTATATTTAAATTTCTTTTTAACTATTTATAAAACATTTTGAAGAAGCAAAGTAAAGTCTATATAAAACTGCACACTTCTTTTATCTCTCTTTCCGTCACATTTTGCCCTGTAGCACCTCAGCATATTAGCTATCATTTATTGAATTTTATGCTTCTTTGAAGATCTGAATTGAAGTTGATAAGTTTTTACATATATGAAACCTTCAAAGTGTGAAATATTTTTTAAAACTTTTGTAAATTCTTTTCACTGTCAACAGCATTCTCCCAAGATAATTTGACACCATCATATTCATATGCTTGCTGATGACTGATGTTTCCAAGATCAGCGTCAAATAGCCATTTGTGATTTTAACTCAGTAATTACTTCCCTATTAAAGCCCCATTCACATCTACTGGTGGAAATTTTATACAAAAAAAAAATATGACAAACTGCTGGCTTTTTCCTCTTCTTTTAACAAAGACTCATTTAGATAAAAGCATTATGTAATATTCCTTGAAAAAGATACATAAATTTCATCTCAAAATCAATAAAAATATGTTGCATTAATAAATCTTACTTAATCCAAAACTATGCTAAGTAAGTGTTGATATTAATATATTCTGGCATGTAACATATTTATTGATTAAGTAGTCACCTTTCCCATGGAAAACAAGAAATTATTCTTTGGTGATTCTTCATGTAACAGAGCCCAGTCATGATATTGCTTCCGAGGAAGAGGAAGATCAGTTGGTTTAAAATCACTTCCATAAAAAAGAAAACCCTGCAATAAATATCCATTTCACATAAAAAAAAACATGGAATAAAAAAACAGACAATGAAAGCAAAATTTAAAATTGCATAAAAAAGACAAAAATGTTAATATGAAACACCAAATCTGCCAAAAATTTAAAAATGACAGGAATTCTTAGGTGACACAAAATGCTCCATACAAAATGCAGCCAGTAATCAACATTTCATAAAATATTTTTGCATACATCTGTAACTATTTAAATCCTTTTTAATTGCATTACTGTAATATTGTGCACTGATTTATTTATTTGCTGCTTTTAGAATTTGCTTGTTTCTCGTATTAATTACTGTTTTCTCAGTTCTGAGTGCATCAATGTTTAAGTTGTACAAGTAACTCGTGTAGAATGCGAGATATGAGCAAATATGTTTCTCACATGCCTTGACAACACAGTCTTTCTAAAGATTGCAGATAGTGGTGGTGGTAGTGGATTTTTAGCACATAAACTATAAAGGTTATATGCACCAAATACATCTTAAATCTTTCCAAATACAAATTTAAAACCCCAGGAGACTTCTAGAATCAAAACTATAAATGCTGAGATGAAACAGGAATAAAACTCAGATGATTTCAGAAGTGAAATAAACAGGAGAAACATTAAATGCACAGTACTAAAATACCAAGGAACAACTACAAAATTAAATCAGATTGAATAATGAAGACCTGCCTCTTTCAAGTAATACTGTTATTGGCCTCTTTACCAATTATTCAGTCAAGAGGCAAGTCACAGTCACTAAAATACTTCATCAAAGTTTGTCAAGATATGGGCACTCAGTTAAAAAATGATGAACTGATAAAACAGCATTACAATTGGAATAAATACACTGGTTATCATAAATTAAGGGATAATCACAAAAATAGTGATAACTCCCTCAAAAATAAGCCAAACCGTGTAAAATTTGAATATGTTGCTAAGTATGAGTAGCTGAGTAAAACTGCAATATGCAAATCAGTGGCGTTGCACTCGGAATACGTCATCCGCAAGGAGCATAAAAGTCCATGTTTGAGAGCAAGCCCACATATTTCACTGTGATAGTGACATCAGAAATCTGAAATAGCCAATTCGTAACAACGACCTACAGGCATCATTTGCCTGCAGAACTACGATGGATAGCCATTGGGAGACTAGAGGCAGGAAAGTGTCAAACAGAAGTGGCCAGATGGCTAAATGTGAGTCCTTCTGTGGTTCAGACTTTGGAGGCAATTTCAAACCACAGATTCGGATTCTAGGAGGTTCAGCCAAGGATGGCCAACTGCTACAATGAGCACCGACGACTTCACGCAGGAATAGAACCGTTACTCCGACTCTTCTTAGATCCTCCCTTGCTGCAGCCACCGAAAAGTTGGTGTCAACGTCAACCAAAAATTTGGTGTCTGTGCGTAGAAGGCTTCACGAAAGTGGTCCATATGCAAGGAGACCAGCCATTTGCGTGCCGCTCACATCCCGCCATAGGAGAGACCGTTTGCAGTGGTCGCGACAACATGTCCACTGGACACCTGATCAATGGAGGGCAGTTCTCTTTACGGATGAGTCCAGGTTTAGTCTAGAAAGCGACAGTAGGTGTTATTTGATATGGAGAGAACCTGGAACCCATTATCATCCATCAAACATCCGTGAAAGAGATGCATACGGAAGAGGCAGTGTCTGTGTTTGGGGCGGCATCTCTTTGGGTGGATGCACAGACCTCCATGTCTTTCCAAGGGGAACCAGCAATGCTCAGGTTTATAGAGATGACATCCTTGATGCTTATGTGTGCCCATATGCCGGGGCAATAGGTGATGCTTTTCTGTAACAGGACGATAAGGCAAGATCACACAGGACTTGCATCGTAGATGATTATTTTCAACAGGAAACAATTATGCGCGTGGAGTGGCCAGCTCGATCCCAGGACTTGAATCCTGGCGAGCACGTTTGGGATTCTTTAGGGAGACATCTAGCTGCTCTCAATACACTCCCTCAGACTCTTGCCGCGCTTGCAACTACTTTGCAAGAGCAATGGCTCTCGCTGCCTTTGGAACTGATAAGACTGCATAATTGAAAGCATCACACATTGCTGTATTGCTTCTAGAAGCGATCATATTCCATACAAAAAGTACTTTTCCTATAACAAACTGACACCTTCGATTTGTTCATTTTATACATGTGCTAATTTCTATACTACCATAATTGCCTGGTAAATTCTTTTCATGTTATTTGATACCTTACTATGTGTTGTATATTGTGAGTAAGTTTCATAAAATTCTACACGTAACTTTTTCAGTAATCGTGATTTTTGTGATTTTCCCTTAATTTATGATAGCCAGTGTATTTAGAATACAAAAAAAAGTATTAGATACATTAAAAAATTATATACCATATACTATACATAATCCTTAGAATACATAAAATGTATTAGTAAAAAAATTAGAAACCCATGTTCTGTGTATACATCCTTAGAATAGACACACACACAAAAAAAAAAAAAATAAATGCTGATCACATGAAAAAATTACATGCCATATATATATATATATCCTTGAAATACACAAAAATTCGCATAAAAAAATTAGATAGAATGTGCTGTACATGCATTTTTTTAATATACAAAAAGAATTAGTCACATGAAAAAAATTAGATGTCATATATTATGCACACATCCTAACACAAAGAGGATTAATCATCTCAAAAAATTACATGCCATGGAGTAGCTGTCAATATTATTTATATTATGGCCATATACTAGATGAGTTGATTCCAGCCAAAAGTGGGGCTATTTTTACAAATAATTTACATTTTAGGTAACTCTAAAAGACAAGTCACATACAATTCAGAAATCAAGTCAAAATGCAATATATTGCATTTAATGCCAGCATTATTTTTTTTTTAAAAAAAGGGGGAAGGAATTAATTTCTAGTAAACTGAAGCAGACTAAAAGTCATAAATAAAGCAAATTCAACCATCAATAAAGATAAAAATGAATAGCAAACACTAAATAAATAAATTAATTAAATACCTGCTTATTCAGGTGGGAGGAGAAAAAGTAGCAATTAGCAATAAATAAATATTAAGAAAGTTTTCTCAGTGTTAAATGATGCAGTAATTTTCAAATGGGAAGGATGAAAAAGTAAAAACCATGACCAATAAGGAAAACATAAAATCTATACCGACTCAATAAACAAAATATAAAATGTATACCTATTAAATAAGCAAAACATAAGATATACACACAGTCTGAAAAAGTCTATGTTCTTGAAACCAAACTTAGTTTTACTGAAAGCTCTGTTCAGAGCACTATGAGTATAAACTTTTCACAGGCAATTGCTTTAATCTATTAATGTTTTGTTAACCATATTCAGCCAACCATATCATACTCATTAACAAATACATTTTTTTTAGCCCAGAAGGGCTATTAGTCTCAAAACAGCATTTTGTGTAGAACCACTTTTCAAATTGTTGCCACTAAATTTTATCGCCATGTATTATATTTAAAAAAAACTAAGTAATTTGTATTATATTTAAAAAAACTAAGTAATGAAGAATCTACATGAATACATGCATGTTTTTCACATTGTGAAAAAAACAACGGTAGTTAAAGTCATCAAATTTTGAATAACATAGTCTTCTACCTGAACGCTGCTGGACCCTCAAAGCCCAAATTTGGAATTTGTTTTATTATCTATTTCATATTTTGTAAAACTTAATGAATTTTTAATTAAAAAACTGTACAATTCCAAAGCAAGCAGTTGCAATACTATGAGGAATAAAACATTTTTATCTCCAGTGCATGAGTATGCCTATCGGATATTCCAAAGATACACTGTTTTCCCAATGTGGCGTTAGCCCAAATGCTCTTGAAACATGTATATGCTCATAAATGAAAAAAGTGCCCATTTGGACATAATATAAAATCTGAAAGCTTTCAGATTTATATATACATAAGATCCCATAACTTTGAAAATAATATGATATATACACCACATGACTTCCTTATACAGAATACTTAATTATTCACATTTTTTACTACATTTCACTTGAACTTATTATATTTAACTTATTTCCTTGAATTTCATTAGAGATATATTTCTCATTTAAATAATTCAGTTCTCACTTTGCGACAAGGCAAATAACATAAAACCTCAAAATAACTTTATTGAAAAATATAGAAAAATATAAAGCACCAAATACAGTTAATACAATTAAAAAATAACTTTGTCAATTAAAATTAGTTTCTTTACAATAACAAGCAATTCGGCCAGCTGGCAAGAAGGCAGATTCTTTGGTTCACAAAACTAAAAGTTCACTTTTGATCCCACTCGGCGAAAAGACACTGAAGGTGCAGAAACATTTAATTCAATATTCTGCTAAATTTCAAATGTAAACAAATATGGCTGCCATCATAAAGAAAAAATTAGGCACAGTTGCACTTTTAGATTGATGATAATTCTACAACTATTGCATTCAGAGTAACTAAAGACAAAAAAACCTTAGCTGGAAGATAAGAACAACATAATTCAATCATTTTTAAAGCAAAAATGCAAAATTTACCAACATATAAGAACCAAAAAAACTGAGCTTACACAGCCAAGTAACAGAGTGGATATATAATTTTGGTGTGACCGATCGCAACCAAAAAGGGAGACGCGCAACTGCATATTATAGCAGTCCTATATACAATATTTTTAAGTTCTGAGGCTACTCGTTTTTGAGTTACGCGAGATACATACACACATATAAACGTATGTACAGACATCACGAAAATCTCTGTTTTCAATCCATTTTAAATCTTTTTTGCAAACCGTTTTGAGAAAAATAGTTATTTATTATACAAAAGAGAAAGTCTTTATTCTGTCCTCATGTACAAATGTCATGCAAAAACATCGTTAAATTGCATTTGATAGTGGTCAAAATAGATATCTTCGTTGAAATATGACACCCAGATTTTGTTCCAATTGCAGCACTTCCTTTATTTCATACAAGGAAGTAATAAGCCACTTCTACCTGTTCTGTCGATGGCAGGTCCTAAATGTTAAGCACTTGTTTTTTCAGCATGGAAAAAAACACACACACACACACAACAATAACAAATAATTTATATCTTTGTCAATAAAAACTAAGTGTAGTTCATTGAGAATCAGTCAGGGTTACACAAACAAAAATGCAAATATTATGAGCATGTTGTTATGTCTTCTCCATAACTGGCACTAAATCACATTGCTTGGCAACAGTTTCTTGGTGGATGGGACAACAGTAAATACCAGTTATATTCCCATGATACTCACTTTTCTTTATAGGGCTATTGTAATAAAATTTTTATTTTGTTTTCTCTGATTATTTGCACTCTTCCCAAGAAAGTACTCATAAGGGAACACAACTGCCAAATTAGTTATTTGGGAACTCATGATGCTACCAAAATGTAATTATATGGCTACATAGTATGCACACACAAAACCTTCTAAAATTTGATGTTTTTCCCCACGATTAATATTTTTTATATTGAGAAAATTTCTTTTTCCTGTAACAGATTGCACTGGGACTATGAATTTTGTCATCTGATGAAAAAGAAAGCATTGAACTTCTTTCGAAATATAGCATTTTACCCAACAAAAGAGAATGCAAAAATTTACATTTCATGAAGTTGTACTTTGTAAATGATTGAATTTTATGGAAATGTAATGATGTTTATTTAGCAAAAACAGATTGCTGTGTACATGGGGAGAACAACAGCAGATGCAACGCCAAGTTTATACATGATACCAAATTTGTGCCAGTCACATGGGAAGAATAGTGCACAAAAGATGGATATAATTTTCTTCAAAAAAATGTGTTATTAAGGATATATATAAAAAGTATGTTATTAAGGATGACTTTAATGATTGCTCTTTTACTGAATGATTGCTCTTTTACTGAATTCTTGAAAATGGATATTGCTTTTCATGTATCAGCTTGGCAAAAAATTAGTCATCAACTGGAAGAAGGGTGCAGATAATCAGAAAGTACCAATTTTTCTTGCTAAGCAAAATTTGAAATAGTGTCACCTTAAATAGAATAAGCTATAGCAGTGAGATTAATAAAAAGTTAAAAGTAGAGGAATAAAAGACAACATAAATATAAACACAAAAATACAACAAAAGATGAAGGATAGAAGTGAAAATTTAATATGGTTACATATCCAGTATTTTTTTTTAATATTATCATATACAGAAAAAGCTTGTCAATCCAGAAAACTAGGAAAATGCCAAATTTCAGATACATGAAATTTCCAAACAGTTGAGCATACACAAATACCAAATTCACAGTGGAAGCCATGTGAATGGAGAAAGAAATTTCTGGTTTAAAATTATAAAAACAATCATCTTTGTTATCAGCTTTAGTATCAAAAGCCTACATTTAAAATTATGCAAGAATTTGAAAAAAAAAAACTTGTTCTGTATATAGAATTTGATGTATTTCGTCAGCCTTCAACATCAGAAATTGAAACATCTTATCCAATTATGGAAATGCCATCAATCATGAGAGTTGGTGGAGATGCCGCCAAACATGCACCAATCATTTTGGTAGAAGCTTAAGGAAAAGGATATATTTTTATTTAATTAGAATCATAAGACTCAAATCAATGGATATAGCATATAAAAAACTTAAATTGTATATCATAATTTTTTATGTTGCATTGCCATTTTTTATTCATTTTGAAACAGAGTCATGTATCATCTCCACTGAAAGACAGAGCTTCTAATAGGAGTTCACACTAGTTCTTCAACAGTAGCTCTCCATTTTTTTTTATGAGGTGTATCCTACTCTAAGGTTAAATTCTTGGAACACCAAGATAGATACAACAATAGCAGTAGGTATGTCTCCTGAAAGAAAGCCGTGTAATTCTATTCACGTTTTAGAAGTTATCAGTGAGATTTTGAAAGTCCTGTATGTGCTTTTGATGGCTTAATACGTCGCCCATTTGCTTAATTTTTCGGAAGGGATGTTTAAAAAAATTAAATTATAAAAATTTTCTGGTTAATTGGATGCCGGATGGTCAGGCTTTTACAGTATACTCATGTTGCAGATAAA
The DNA here is from genome assembly GCA_000611955.2 of Stegodyphus mimosarum. NCBI lineage: Eukaryota > Metazoa > Arthropoda > Arachnida > Araneae > Eresidae > Stegodyphus > Stegodyphus mimosarum. The sequence continues at coordinate 31,928 of KK118151.1, read as the reverse complement.
AGCTTGTTATTCTCACAAACAAGTTTTCTGATAGTTTCAATTATATTGGGAGCCTTGAAGATATTTATATAATTTTAAAATATTTTATAATTAAAAATTAAATTTAAATGCAATACAATTAAATTAAATTTAAATGCAATACAATTAAATTAAATTAAATGCAATAAAGTTAAATTTATAAATAAAAATTAAATGTAAAATATTTTATTACTAAAAGGAAAGCTTTACCTTTGTCCGAGGATCTGAAAAATACTTTTTTTCATCTGTGAAAAAACAAATTTCTTTCCCACATTGTTTATAAGCACCATTTTCACCAGTAAATGGAGTCCACCAAATTAATATTGGATGTTCTTTGCTATCTTTGGGAATACCTAAAAAGGATAAAAATACACAATTTACTGAATATTATATAGAAGAGAAAAATGTTAATATGAAATTCAAATTTACACAGATTCTAAATTTAGATTACCATTTCATACAATTATGCACTTAAAAACACAAGGTAATGGTTCTCTAAAATGAAAAATTTACGAGTGTATTTTTACCTACTTTTGAATATCGAGTGTAAAAGCAGTGTAGTCAAACCTCAGTTTAACAAATGTAAATTTAATGAATATTTTCTGTCATAAGTCAAGAAAAGTAACTCAATTTACAAATGTTTTATTCTGTTTTCTCAAACTGTGAAAAGTTCCGAATTTTTCTAAATAATTTTTCCTAAGAAAAGGGAACTAATTTAAAGGATCTTTACTCTTCATATGCCCTTGTTCACACATAAAGTTCGGAATTATTCTTTTTTCACACATTGGGACAGAAGAGGCAATCACAGACATTAAATAGTATATGTGAGCTCTAGATCTGAGAATAAATTGGTTATTTAAACTAACAGAAATCAAGACAAAAAAAAAGTTATCAAAGAAGTCAAAAGTTATCTGCCTAAGGGAAAGGATGACCTTTGAGGAGGACTTTCTACGGAAAACTGGCTAGTATTCAGATTATACATGGGAAAAACCATGAAAACAACCATGCCACCAATCCATTTTCTGCATCTGAGACCAGGAAGAACTGCCAGTATTCAGCAGTCTTTAATCACTTCATTACGGCCTGGACAACTTTCTTTTTGAAATTCTAATGAATCTCAAGACAGTAGCAAAAGCACTGTGTAAATTGAAAAAAATATTTGTCAGTCTTTTTTATTTTAGTTAAACTTCTAACTGCACTGAAAAAAAAAATTATAGCATTTCTATTACAGTTTCTGACAGTATTTATTCAAATAGTTTTTCATTATACACAAGTACTTGTTTTATTTGTCTGCTACACAGAACTCATAAACATGTACTATATTCAAGAAATCAGGATTTTTCAGCATTTTCATGAGCATATATAATTTATTTCTGCTACAAAATTTTCCTCTATCTTTCTTGAGTATAGTACATGAATAACAAAGAAGAAAATTTGATCTCTTCTGTTATTGGGGCAGGATTCAGAAATGTATGAATGTATGACATGGGTATTTATGTATATGCAAACAAACATACATGCATACATAAACACATACATACATGCACAGATTTCTGAATCTGGTCCCAATATCAGATGAGTACTGAAAATTTCACTTATCATCAGCACAGAACATTAAAAAAAAACTTAGTGTACCATTTTTGTCAAACTTAAAACTTTGTAGTCATGATAAAAACTACAAATCAGATAATTTGCTCAGAAAATTTATTCCAACTTTCAACAGTATCTCTTTCTGACATTAGTGTGATAAAATACTTACCAGAATTCTTTCAGTAACAACTTATTATAAAATTCTTGCTCTTTTACTATTACGTTTAATCAAGGTTACTACTGATCATGTTTGATGTTATTTCATTCCATAAATTGTTACTTACATATTATTGCAACTACCTTAGTAGAAATTGCCAAAGTTTCAAAACACATCAAACTCTGGTAACCACATACATAAAATTATTCAGGCAACCATGCACATGACAAATATTCCGTATCCAATGTTGCCATTTTCCTGTGCATTCATTTTGTTTTATTCCACGTTCTAATGGCTTTTATAGAAAAACTGTGATTATTTTTTGTATTAAACTCTATTTTAAAATTTATACTTTTAAGATTTTCTTATAATAGAAGAAAGAGAGGTGAAATTTCTGCATGGATACATTATTTTGTTGCAAAACCGCTAAAAGAAGAATGCTTCAAATTCTTTCTCAAAGCGATTGCTATGAAATTTCCACCAAAACAAAAGTAAAACCATTTTATAACTAGGTTTACTGATTGCCTTTTGGAATAAATATCAGGTTTTAATAAAAGTTTCCCGCCACCACAAATATTGCCTGCTCAAACAGTTTGTGTTGGCATGTTTAATCATAGTTTGTCCCACGATTTTTGGCATTTGAAAGAAAGAGACTTATTTTTAGAACACTGTGATGCTAAATCTGTAAAAAAATATAATTGAGTACAAGGTGTCTGAAATGGAATTATCATACTACCAGATTAGAACTATCATTTACTTCCAGTTCCGTTGAAAAAAGTCAGCTACAGAATGTCACCAAATCATGTGTATAGCTTTAGGTACTAATGTTGTATTATATGACACTGAGAAGGTTTTGTACCAAAGTTCAAAAACAAGGACTATGACATGCAAGAAGTAGAGCACTCTGTCAGCCTACTGATGTTATGACTCCCGCTTGCAAGAACTTGTGGAAGAAGATCAGTATGCAGCCACTTGAGAACTTGCTAAGGAGTTAAACATTAGTGCCGTGTCCATTAGTCGCACTATGTATCACATAAACTTGATGTACAAGTTCAATTGCTAGCTGCCGTATGAGATGACTCAAGCAGATAAGGACAAACATGTTCAAGCCTGCACTAATCTGCTCGAATATCAATGCAAGGACAAAATTCTGGACCAAATTGTAACTCATGATGAAAAGTGGATTTACTTCAACAACACAGGCCAAAAAGGGGGTTGGTCTGTACCTAGTAGAATGTGGATGCACAATAAAACACTTGACTACTGATATATTGCTTGCATTGATGTCAATATTATTAGAGTTTATATAAATCCTTTTGGTTCTCAATAATTTTTGTTATTAACTTCCAGGATGTGGATGTAATATATTGTGAAGAGATGAGCAAAATCACACTTTGATGGGATAAAATCAGAGCCATTCACTCCCTGAACTGAGTCACCCTTTTATGACTCATTGCTAATTAACAATAACCTTAATGAACAAGACTAGGAATACAAAGTGAATCAAGAGCGAGGATGGAACGAAAAATAAAAAGATTAGATGAAATGACTCTATTAAACTGCTAACTCCCTGGATTGTTTCTTTCCTTTCTAAAACCACCTTTTCAACTAACAAGAAACATCTGAAATAAAAAAATGCTCAAAAAGTTAGGAAAACACATTTTGCATAGAATGATAAACATTCCTTTTTCTGTTAAAATGGAAATCAAACTTTAGCATGCTTCCAACAAGAATTCTCAAAAGAGTTAATGCTTGCTTTTGTAAAATAATCATGTACTAAGTAAAGTGAATCAGTAAGAGAGTGAATTGCTCATCGCTGAAACTAAGTATGAATCTATTTTGCAGACACTAGATTTGTCTAGTTAATTTCCAAACAGATGGAGATGGGATTTGGTGAGTTTATATCCATATTTATTTAACACTGAAGCGATACAGGCAGTATTACAGAAATAACACAATGTTTCAATAAATTTATTTGGTTAGCGAATCAGCAGCAGCTTTACTTTTTTCAATTACTTCGAGTAATTTGTCAGATAACCTTAAAGTTGAATTTATGTGAAAATTCTATGGAGTACCTATTACTTCTTGCAATTTGCAGGATATATTCATATTCCTTTTCATATAATTCAGGCTTGCAGCACATTTTAGACAGAAAGCAACCGTGAGGATAAAATGGAAAAGAATCAAAAGGAATAACTACAAGCTAGCTAGCAATTTTGTACTCAACTGTAGCATGAAATTCCTTTTTGCTTCTTGTAAGCAGATTTAGAAATCAGATGCCTTATTATTTTTTTTTTTAAATAAAACAAAAAAGTAAGTTTTAGGTGAGCAGGTCAATAAATCAGATGCTGTTGTTCATTTTTTAAATTAAACAAAAAATTCAATTTTAGTTTAGAGCAGATTTAGAATAAAATTCTATTGATTTCAAGAGCAATCAGACACAGATCACTCTTCTTCAAGAATAAAAAAATGTTTTAAAAATTGGAGAAGAAACAACTATTTTTATATCAAAAACAATGTGTGGAAGAAAACAGATAAAGCGACATCTGATAATGAAAGCAATAATTAAAAGAAAAAACTAAGATATTAGAATTCTACAAGCATTAGGAAGGATTTTAATCAATGTTATTAACTAAAGAAGATAAATTTTGATGAAAGTAACAAGCTTCAAGAAAATCCAATTTATCATCTGAAAATGCTCTACAAATAATTTTTGCAGAACCAAAGTTAAAATTATATTAAATTATAAAAGTTAAAATTATAATTAATTGTCCAACTATGATTATTAAACTAGTGCAGGTAAATACAGCTAAAAGTACATTTGGTGAACAATGTAAACTATTACAGTGCACCCTATACATAATTTAGACTTTCTGTAGGTAAAGATAAACTGAATCCTCAATTTTGATTTTATTCAATATCATTTCAAAGATACGTTTTTCAAATGATGAAATGTTTTCATTCAGTGCAAGGGTTTCACAGTACTTTGTGACTGTTCACATTTTCCTCCAAAATTTGGCAACTCACTGACTACTAATTTTTTCCCAAACTAATAAAAAAAAGGCAACAGCCATTTTGAAAATGGCAGGGCACTAAGAATTCTGTCAAGGAACAATGAATCAATAAAATTTTAAAAAGCAAGAAATACCCATAAAAAAGACTTAAAACTTTTTCACAACATCCCTAAGTAATATTTTGTTTCTCCCATATATGCAGTGATATGTTTCTGCTCAAAAATCACAGAAGTATATAAATTTGGTATTATTCACAAATTTTGATCCATAAAATTTAATTTTTCTCAGTATAACTTTATGGAATATAAATTTTTGCATTCTTTACATATTTCTCAAGGAATGCAAAGCTTTCTTTTTCATAAAACAGCAAACTCCACAGTCCCATTATGATTACTTACAAGGAAAAAAAATGTATTCAAAATGTGACAAAAACAAACACTAATCAGAAAAATGATCATCATATTTGAAGGGAAAATCAGCTCTTGCTTCCTGTGTGAATGCATGCATACCTGCATTGCCACATAAATACATTTTGGCATATTTATGGGTTTCTTATTTTGGCACCATAGTGTTTGGCTTGTGAATACTTTTCAGAGAGTGTGGATAATAACAAAGTATTGGTTTTGTTTTAGAAAAAAACAAACAATATGTTTAAAGAGAAAATAAAATTTCCATGAAAACATTAAAAAAAAATGCAATGTGATTTTTATAAAATTTATCATGGAAAAAAAGGATCAAACAAGGTTAATGATGTCAACTAAATTATAAAAAAAAGCTAGATTTTTTTTAAAATTTTAATCAGAAAAGCCAATATGGCTTTTATGCTCTTGATACTTTGATACTGAGCGTTAGGCTGGTGTCAGTGCAAATTTCATCACACTATTACCAACACCTCAGGTGACCCCATCAAAGGGATACCTCATAAGGAAAACTTCAAGAAATACCACAAATGAGTGAATTACAAATGTGTAAAAAATAGCCCGAGCCAGTCGTAAAAATACTCTTAAAATAATACTTTCATAATTCTTATATTTTGTCCCATAAACAGAAGTTGTGATCATAGTGACTCGAACCAGCAGATACAACACTTTGTGTCTGCTGTCTGATACACAAGTCTATGAATAGACTGCAAATTAAATATTTAAAATTCACACTCTTGCACAAAAAAAAAATAAATAAATATTCCTATCAAACATTTCCTCTATAAGACAAATATTTCTGAAGAAGGCAAAAATTGGATAGAATCATCAGTAATAATTTTAAGACAGGTTTCATTGTACACCATGCAATACCAACTTAGTAAGTTTTCAAGCTGAAGTCAGAAAACACAGTTTGGTACTGAATAGCTTCCTGAGGTACATAATGATACTGCAGAAAAGTATAATTATTGATAAAACACTTCAGTGATCACTTTCTGAATCAACATTGCTAAATACTCATTCCGAAATCTCATTCTTAAATCCTGAATTAATTTTTGTACGAAATGAAATCTTATATTTAGGCTTTTACTGTCGATTTCATCTAAATCAGTTGTTTCACTGCTAGGTTGTTTCACTGCTGCTAAATCAGTTGTTTCACTGCTTTGTAAGAAACAAGTGAGAGTTAATGGCTTCAGACCTTCCGAATTCTCTTCAATATATGTAAATGGCCTAAAGTTTATTGTAGCTTCGCAGTCACATAAAATAGTTTCCAACTCTTCATAGTCAAGACTTTTCCTGCCTAAAATTCTTCTTAGCATCTCTTTCAACATTCTAATCATGCGCTCCCACCATCCTCCCCACTAGGCGGCTATTGGAGGTTTAAAATTCCATTTGATTTTCTTGATAGTGGAAAATGACGATCTTCTCTCAATCCGAATTTTTTAGAGTATTGCTTGAACCAATTTAGTTTGTACCATTGTCAGTGTAGATTATATTTACTCTACCTCTCCAGGCAAAGAATCTTCTTAAAGCCATAGTAAAAACTTCTGTAGACAGGGAATTGACTAATTCAAGATGGACAGCCCTATAAATGGCACAAGTAAAAAGTACAACCCATGTCTTTTCGCCAGAACGCAAATACAAAGGGCCTGCGAGATCAATCCCTGTAACTTCAAAAACTGCAGCAGCCTTTATTCTGTCTTTAGGAAGAGGTGCAAAAAGTGGTTCTGTAGGTTTGGCTTTGAATCTTTTACACGAAATACAACTAGAGCTAACTTGTTTCGCTAATCTATTGATCGAAATAATCCAGTAATCTTCTCTTAAATTGGCAATCAGAGTTCGAAGTCTTGCATGTTGTAGTTCACAATGCTTTTGCCTTACCAGTCGACGAATAATCTCACAGTTTCCGGGGAACAATATGGGGCACTTGAAATTTTCCTCTTCATCTCCCAAGAGAAGTTTTGTTCTGAGTCGAACAATCTCATTTTCATCTCTGAATGTTTGAACGTTTTTCAAGATTAACATTTTTCTTTCGGCAAAACTTTCTTGCTGAATTAATTTTAGCAAACAGTTTTCCACTGATTGAATTCTTCATAAATCAGCTCCGTTTTCTTAAGTTTTTGTTTTCGTTGGCAGTTTTTAATGAAATGAAGTATCCAGGCAGGCATTCTAAGAATCTTCGTATATTTCGAGAAATAGAGTAAATTGTCAGTGAAGCTAACTGATCCATGTTCCACATTACTGACTATCATTTTTCTCTCTTCCAATATGACCAAATTTTCATCAATGACTTGTTTTTCACTTAATGGCCAAAATTCTTGTGACTTCCATAACCATTCTGGACCTTCCCACCACTTGCTTTTCGATAAATTCTTAGCATCACAACCTCTTGAAGACAAATCTGCTGGGTTCATATGCCGTGGCACAAAATGCCGCCAGTCATTCAGGTTAGTATTCTTTCTTATTTCTGTGACTCTGTTTCCTACAAATGTATTCCAAGAACTCTCTCTTTTGATCCAAGTTAAAGCAACAGTTGAATCAGTCCAAAAATACACTGTACTGTCTTTCAATTCCAGTCCGTCTACGACTTGACCATATAATCTTAATACGATCAAAGCTCCCAAGAGTTCTAATCTAAGAATTGTAATCTCTTTGGTAGGTGCCACTCTTGATTTACTCGTTACTAACTTGACTGAAATCTTCTCATTAAATTCAGAATGTAAGAAAATACAAGCAGCATAGGAAACTTCATTGGCATCACAGAAACATTGTAAACTTATTCGGCAGTCTTCAAATGGACCTGAGACGAGTTTCCGCAGAATCTTACATTCTTTCAGTAAAGATAGTTCCTTGACCCAGGCTAAAAATCTATTTGATATATCTATTGGAAGTACATTGTCCCAATTAATTTTCCTCTTCCAAATGTTTTGAAGCAATACTTTAGGTATCAATGAAACGGGACATGTTATCCCAATTGGGTCAAATAATCTTTTGGCAGCCAATAACACAACTCTTTTAGTAATCCTCTTTTCTGGAATTTCAACCATACAGCCGCAAAAAAGTTCATCAGTTTCAGTGTCTCAAGAGAGACCTAGAATTGAAATGAATTTGTCATGTATCTCTTCTACAATTTTTTCAGAAGTAACCCAGTCTCATAGTTCGAATTCTGCTGAACACATCAGCTCCTTAACTTCAGAAATAAATTTTTCTGCTTCTTCTTTAGTTTCTAAACTCGTAATACAGTTGTCCTAATAAAAGGATTCTTTGAGTCGACAAGCTGTTTGCTCGCCTTTCATCTGGAGCGTTCTCTAGATGGTAAGCCATAGATGCTTCTAGTAAAAAGGGACTAGGAGAAGCACCAAATACCACCCTACAATGTTGGAGAGTGATTATTACTTCTCGTCTTGGTAAATCCTTCCACAACAGAAATTTAAAATATGGATCCTCTGGATTCAAACTGATTTGTAAAAATGCTTTTTGATGTCTGATGTTACGCAAACTGTGTTTTCCTGAAACTGCATTATCAATTTGGGTACCAATTCTAATACATTTGGCCCCTTTTCTAAACAATTATTCAAGGAATTTCCTTTGGAATCTTTTGTCGACGCATCAAAAACCAGACGAATTTTTGTTGTTGCTACACCAGTTTTTATCACAGGATGATGTGTTAAATAGTGTCCCTTTTTCTTGTCTTTATCTACAATTTCAATAATTCCATCCCGAATCTACTCATTAAAACACATCATCATATTCTAATGAGATTTTTGGTAGTTGACATTAACCGTTTAGTGGCTAATTCTTTATTTGTCTCTAATTCTGGACGTCCACTTTTCCATGGCAAACATACTTCATACCTTCTGTCTTCTTTTCTTTTAATAGTTTTACGGAAAAAAATCTACCGTTTCTTCATCGGTTACCTGCCTTGACTTTGCTTCTGCAGGACATCTTATACCGATGCCATCTAGGCTCCATAATTCCATCAAATCTAAATTATTAGCATATACAATATTCTCCAAAGGTTTTGAGTAGTTTCTTTGTTTACCTTGAAGCGTCCATCCAAGTTTTGCTTTAAAAGCTACCAAATTATTATCAATGGGCTCAATTCTCCCAGTCAATAATGCACCAAGATAATCTGCTCCTATTAAGAAACCTATTTCAGGTACATATTCTCCTGTATCACTTAAACGTATATTTTTGTTCTTCAAAATTGGATAAATATCAGGATCCTCTACAAATGGAATTGCACTACATATCTTTCTTTCGTCCAAAACTGAAATAGTGTACTTGAAATTTGAACACAAGCTTTGTAATGTAATATTGTAGACATTGTGGGACTCTTGTTTAGTTTCACTGCCCCCAAAAAGTCCATGACTCATCATTTCTTGATCTACAAATTTCAAGCCTAGTTTCTCCGCAATATCTTTTTGTATGAAAGATCTCTGTGCCCCAGTATCAAATAATCCTCGAACTATGCCGGTCCTGTCATCATTGATGATTTTCACCAATGCAGTTAACAACAAAGTTGGCGAATTTTTTTGGTGACAAAAGAACCTGTGCATCTGATTCAGACTGTTTATCTTGTTTTGATTGATTCATATTTGGACACATAATGCTATGGTGTTTATTCTTACATATAATACATTTTAAATATGCTTTGCAGATCTTAGAATTGTGTTCTGGTTTCAAACAGACGAAACAAGCCCCCCTTTTTCTTCAATGTTTCCCTTTTCGCCTCTAGAGACATCACAGCAGCCTTAAAGCATTCTGAGGTATTATGAAATGATTTGTTACAAAATAAACAATGTTTGCAATTTTTCTCAGCTCTTTGCTTTTCATTAGATACTATACGAGCTGCAGTGGGAATTTTTTCTTTCACTTTAAAATTTTCAAATTGATCATTTGCAAACCCTGATCTAGCAAGTTGTAACTGCTCTTCACTTTCGACTTCCAAACAAAGAAATTCTATTAAATTTCTTAATATGTTCCTCTTGACTTATTTTCTAAATGGTTATGTCTATGTTCCCACTCCTTGATAAGAACTTCTGGCAGAACTGATTCTACTAAAGGATATAACATTGCTTCATAATTTTCAGACATTACGCCTAAAGTCTCTAATGCTCACAGCTGAGTCTCCAATTTATCATAAAGAACCCGCAAAGCAAAATTTTAGCCACTTTTCGCTTGCATGGTGGAAAACTTGCAACTAAATCTTTGGCTGATGAACCTTCTTCAATTGCTTGTAAAAGATACTGAAATTTGTCATCTGCATCAATGCTATCATCATAATGATTTTTTTTAAATTGTCTCCAGAATCCTAGCCAATTTTTAATATTACCATCAAAGCGTTTCAATTCTAACTTAGGAAGACAGAAATTTCGCTTAGTTGCATTTATTACACTAGAAATATCACCCTTTCTTTCAGTGGTTGATAACATTAAATCAACTTTTGTTTTCATAGCAACCCACTGACTTTGATAGCTTTCCATTAAATCAATATCTTTAGAAAATTCATCTTCATTAACATTTTCCATTTCTAGCCACGTTACATTAACTTTTTCATCTAACTGAAATAATCTGTCAGCTTTATCATTAAAAATATTAAATACAGATATCAAATCAATCTTACTTACTGCTTCATCTTTTAGAACAGTTTCTACTTTTTTCAAAGAAGTTGTGAAATATTGCCGTAATTGTGTTCTTTTTTGTTTTAAATTATCCATAGTCCAGAAACACCGATGCCAGTATTTTAAAGGATTTGAAAATAAATATGGATTTAATATGAAAAAACACTTTAATTGCAGATATTTTCAAAATTTTAGAAGCAGTTATTCTTAACAAACGATAGAGCTTATTTTTAAACATTAAGCTTAAACAGAGTTAAGTTGAGTTAAGTTGCATTCAAAGCAATGAAAGATGGAATATTTCAGTATTTTAGGATTTCTCCGTATCCAGTCTATTAATAACTTATCAACATGGTTTCTTGTAGATACCTTTCTATACTTAAATAAATTTAGAAAAGTGAGTGTCTCCTACTCACTTTTGAATTTCAACTATGGTAAATGAAGAGCTGATAATTCCAAAAATTTTATTTCTGTATAAAAGCAATCCATTTTTCAAAAATGTTAAGCATCAAAGGTCAGGATTTTTTAAGCTAATGTGACGAAAATTAAACTTAAAGGTATTCGCAAAAGTTAAATCTGTGTAAAATTCAGTATTTTACCAATGGATTTTAAGCTTCATGACTCATCAAATTAATTCGACCAATACATACAAAGCCTTTGCTTTTAACTCTTTAGTTATCAAAGTATCATTTTGAAATTTATATTTATGAAAAATTCAATCTTACACTAACATTTCTTTTACTTAAAAACTATTCATTTCTAAGGAGGATGACTTGAGTTTCTCTTTTTGAAGGAGCAAAAGTAAATAAATATTTAAGAGGAAAATTTGTAATCTAATTTTTCCAATTTTTGATTAAAACCTGCAACTTGACATAAACTTGTATGTTTGTTGTGCACAATACATGATAAAAAAATTGATATTTTTTCAATTAAAACACGTAAGATTTAGAAAAAAAAAATGGAAAGAGAAAAAAGAAGTTTAATCAAAATGAATGAAAGTTAAGGTAAATTGGTAATATTAAATATTTTTAGCCACAACAGCATGAAATTTGCTAAACTTTGCATAATATCTAATAACCGCTCAAATAAAAAAACGCTATTTTTTATAGATATAATGTATTACGAGTACTAAAACCATTTAACAAAGATTGGTAACACTTCCAACTTTAACCGAATGCGATCATTGTAAAACAATAATATATCACTATAAGTTTCAATGTAAAAAAATTTTTCCTCCTTGAATAAGAGAGCCCGGTTGGAATGCGCTTTAGCCCACTGCTTGGCGGCGATTGTTTTTGAATGAGCAATAAACGCGCCAACATGGATAACTCCGTATATCCGCCAACATGGCTGACTGTTTGTACGTTGCCTACATTGTGCAATTCGCTGAATTTTTTTTTTAAAGTTTAAAAGGAACACTGTGCACATGGCATTTTCTTGTAATTTATTTCCGTTATTTTAGCTTATTTTGTTCATTTGTGTACGTTGCCTACATTGTGCAATTCGCAGATTTTTTTTTTAAAGTTAAAACGGAACGGTGTGTACATGGTATCGTTTGTAATTTTAATGCCCTTTTAAAAAAAATTTCTCCTTTCTTCGATGCCATTTTGGTTACGTTTTCGCGGAGCCTGTCGGGAAGGTTATGTAACGGCATAAAATGTGTAAGTATTACAACATAAAATGTAAATAATTAATTTAAACCTAACTGAGAAATATTTTAATGATCAGAATGTTCGTTTTGCATATTATTTTATTATCTTTTTGTGGCAACAGTTTCCATACTAATTTATGCTTTAGAATTCTATGTTTTGTTTACAATAAGGTTTTCAGGGAGCGTGTCGGGAAGATTGCAATTGCAAAGACGTTTCGCAGAAACGCGCCGAATTGGCGATTTTCAAAACGTCGCCAAGCAGTGGGCTAAAGCGCATTTTCACCGAGAGCCCATACTATTCGCCTTCGAAACATGTTTTCTTTAAAATGTCAGCCCAACAGTGAATTCTGCCTAAATTTAAACCTTCATCAACCTTTTATGAATTTTTTTCAAAATAATTATTAAACATGAGTTTCAGATTATGTTGGATATGACCATGCAAAGATTCAAATTTTAAAATATTACAAAAAGATAACATTAAAAAAAAGATTAAACAACCTTTAACAATATTGTATATGATAGCATCATCTTCATTTCCATCCAACTATATTAAAAATAAGAATAAACACAAAATATTAATAAAATCATGAACTTTTATATTTATTTATTTAAATATTATAAGAACATTGCGAAGTGGCTACAAACCGAATTTAACAAAACTATTAACAAATAAAAAAATATGACAACTCCAACAATGAGTATTGCTACTTGAGAACGAAAGCTCCGACGCTTCGAAAGGAATGACTTGATTTTTCTTAATCCCATAGCTTAATTTCAAGCGTTATAACAAAAATTTGCATTCGCAATTTCATCATGTAATGACAAGCAAGTGTCTAAAACTAAACAAAACCGCTTTTAAACTTGTAAACAAACAAAAGTGTTGCCAATCCTCAAAATCACTATCCTGTTTTAAAAGGTGACTGAATGAGCTGGTTGGTGGGAATATTTGTGACTTTCTCCTTTCAGTTTATGAATATGATTCTTTTCTCTTAAAAAGCTCTCTATAAGGACATGCTATCCCTGATGAGTAATACTCAGGTGGTATTTTACAGTAAATTATCCAGATACATTTTTAAAATATAAAAGAATTTTGACGTAAAATCTTTGTTAAGAAAGAGAACGTGAAAAATTCCTTCCAAAAATGCATTAAACTTCCTTTGGTAAGCTAAATGAAAATTAAGTTGCATTTTGCTTAAATTTAAAGTTCAGATATCTGCGCGGAGAACAAAGGAAAAAGTTTAATTCAATAAATCCCTTCTCTAGAACCAAATAAACTGGCTTTTCAAAAATTCTTTAAAAAAATTTTTAAAAAAAATAAAAAAAAACAGACAGACATAAGAATAACATTCCAATTTCAGAATTTAGTGACCGGAGAATAATTTTTTTATTAACTAAAAAAGTTCAGACTATGGTTTGGACATCAAATGAACAGTTTCAATGCATTTCTACAAACGGAAATTGTCTTCCCCCGCTCTCTTTTCAATAACAGATAACATGAAAAAGATTCAAAGTGTTATGAGAAACCGAAGTTTTCTCCCTTCATTCAAAGCAAATAATCATGCCCATAACAGAATGCGTATAAAAGAGAAAACCACAGTTTTAATTTCTTAAATATCTTAGAACATTAATTAGTTATCAAAAAACTTTTATTTTGCCATCATTAATATTGAAGCTCGAGTCCAGTTATTATATCAGCCGTTTAAACAATTTTTGAAAAGACTGGTTATTTGGGTTTAACAAAGGGGTTTGCGAAGTTGCGTGCACTTTCGTAATCAATATGTGAATACGGCAAAGCACACAAAGGCTAGCTGCCTAAGGGGCTGAATGACTTCGTAGAGGATGTTCTAAGCGAAACTGGCTCGCATTCCCATTACATATGGGCAACATGATGAAAACCAACTATACATAGCCGTCCGTTCGCTATATTCAAACCTAGGACGAACTACTGGTTTTTAGCGATTTTAACAACTTGTCCTTGGAAGGATCTATAGATTGATAAGTCGCCTTTCACATTTGAAGTTATTATTTACGAATGGAGTTATCCGAAATTCTGGAAATTTCCAGGGGCACCTGTGGTCCAGACGCGAATGTAATTTCTAATAGTGCCGATGGCCATAGCGCCTCCTCATCGCCTCATATAGACGGTTTAAAATAGATGAAATTTTAATCTTAACTGTAAAGCTTATGCAGCAGAAACAATACGTTCGTTGGAAGTTAATATAGTTAATGGTACATCCTCCCCCAAAAAAGCATAAACTAATGATAATTGTACTATATTCATCGTCTTAACTTGCCGTCATTAGTTCATCACAAATTCATAACTGTCAGATGTTATTATTTTTTCTCCATAAAAGCAGGGAATTTTCATGTTCCCAAACGCCGGTAATTTGACGGTGATTACCTGTCATAAAGGTGCTGGCACTTTTACACAAGTCAGTGACAATTCGCCAAGATAAAGATCTTTATAAAGGTGTCCCAACAACTTGATGATGGCTGTATTCTTCTTGATATAAGTTGAACTTCATATGGATGTCGCTTGTGTTTTTATCTTTATGTTCGGGTACATATGTGTCTTGGTGAATAAAGTGTAATCTGAAAAAAGGTGCTGACACCCTTTATGCAAATTGTGCGAGATGATCAGACATCTATAAGCCTCTGTTTCAAATCCTGACCCCAAAACACTGCTGTTTCTTCAATAGTTTCGTAATGTTGAGAAGCTGGTATTTAGAGATCTTGATGCTATCAACAGAAAGCTTGAATGCAAGTGCCCGTTTGATAACTTCAATTTAGCTTGAACAATGTTGTCGACTTTCTTAAAGACTGTTACCGAAAGAAGATGTTACTTCTCAGAAACCAACACTTCTTTGAAAATGTTACTATTAACTAAAGGAAGCCATAAATCAATTTTTGTAATGCTTTAAGTTCTTTTGCGGCTTTGTCTATTTATGGTTTTTTACATATCTGGGAATATTCATAACTGTCAGATGTTGGACTGTTGTTCTAGGACTGTTGTTCAAGCACTGTGGATGCTAAGATCCACCGTGGATCCTTTATCTTACGCACCTCATATCAGAGCTATTTTTGATTTAGGTACTTTGCTACAAGAGGGCGCTTATTTCGCTATATTACTATATATATTGACTATATATGTACTATATTTTACTTACTATAGTTTATTTAATATGTATCTGTTAGATAGATATTATTTATACTATTCTTGGTTTACAACTTAGCCTCATTGTTACATGTTTTATTGGCTATTTTAATGAGTGGCAGCTTTTTTGGGTGAAGATGAGTGCAATTTTGAGCGAAACAAACTTTACACCACGGAGTATATTACACACATTATACTCCGTGCTTTACACTTACTCGGACATGTTCAACTAAATTGAAAATGGAATCAGGCGCAGTATTTAGTTCTATATCTGTGTACTCTCACCATTTAAAACAAAATGTATGTGGAACACGAGCGAAATATCGCGAGGGTCGTAAAGATACCGCCGTGAAAGTATGTGACATTTCAAAACTTATGTTATCAATATTTGTTTGTAACTAAAAAAGGGCAATAGGCTAGTAGGATAAATCTGATTGTGAAACCAAAATATATGCATTTATTGACTTAAAATATATACCCTTAAATATCTTTACATGGATACAGTAATGAACTAAAATAATGATTACTCACTTTTTATATGTGACAAGGTATCATGTAGTTGTGCTGCTATATTATAATCGCGGGAAAATTATGGAGATTTGATTTATTCGGTTTTTTCTTAATATCATACACTCAATATTTTGTTGAACTACGGTTTCTTGAGCGTTGCCGAAGAGTAAGGGGAACACAAATAATAAGTAAAATATTGCATATAAAATATAGCCATATGTTCTGTATGCTTATTTGTTATTTCATTTCTGTTAATGTACTAGCTATTACTGTTATTTTACTGGGGAATTTCTGTGTTTAACTAGAAGTCTGTTTAAAATTTAAATGAGTATATGTTGTATCTTTCTGAATATTAGTATACAATTCTTCATCATTTCTGAAGTATGTGTTGTTTTTTGGCTTATATGGGGTATAAGAAAGTATGATAAAGTACCATCTAAATGCAATAGTATAAACTCCGAGTTTAAATTAATTTACGTTGAATAACAGTACTGTGAAATGTAATTTTATAATATGACATATGGATTGCAACTTGGTGGTTGTTTTATTTAATGTAACAAAGGCATGATAGCAGATAGACGAATTTTGTTTCTAGAATGAAGATTAAGCCAAAATCGCGCAATATTTCATTCCTGCATGTTAATATATAAAGAACCCAGTGTTAAACTGAGTTGTATTCAAAATATAAAGAAGTGTATCCAACTTCAGTATGTAAAATATGCCTTAGATCAGTGTTTCTTATTGAGAAGGGAAAATTTAAATGAATGTGTATGTGGTTTTCAAGTTTTGGAAGGATGATCTTCTAGCAGTGGTGAAAGGTGTGCATGGAGCAAAAAAGATGGAGAACAACTGCCTTAATCTTATTTTAATACAGAGGAGTTTAAAGAATTCGCTTTGGCAATACTAATACTGAATATTGCATATTGTTGTATGAGGTAGATGCACAAATTATCAGATCTTGAACAATGAGTTCAGTTTTGATTGTCATTGATCTCATAATTTTAAGTGTATTAATAAGAAAATAATTAATAAGAAAAGTGTCAAGTCTCTGGAAGGAGCAAAAATATGTTTATTTTAGACCAAAAATTGATTCATTTTTGCTACAGAAAATGTTTGCTTTTTGAAGGGAGATTCCATATTTTTCTCTTTTAAAACCAATTGAATTTTTCTATAAACCATTGTGAATTTCTGGTTAACTTTTGATTAACTTTATAGGACTTTTGGTGATAAAGTTTTGACAGATTAAATTGATTTATTTTTGTTTCTGTGTCCTATCCTGTAGAATTTTATATTCCACTATATTATGTAGTACCACCATATTTTTAAGTAACTAGTGTGATTATAAACACAAAAGAGAAGAGAGATTTGAATGTTAAAATTATTAATCTTAACTGACATTAGGTCAATAGGTAAACTGTACATTATAGAAAAATCTGATAATAGTCGTTCGGCTTCAAGAAGCCATTTAAAAAATCTTCTTGTGAATAAATAAAAAACTTATTATGTGCATTTCAAATGAATCTGACATAATCTGGATTGGGAAGGGATATAATTTAACCTGGATTGGGAAGGGATATAATTTGATCCAAGGTCTTATTAAGATTGCCCATCTTCATCTGGATTGAGATAGAAGTTTTATCCTTATCATAAGGTACATGTACATTCATCGTAAGTTGTATGCATTTGCATGTACTTTTGATGCTTTCTTGAATAATTTTATAATTCATATTTTTTACTTTTATTTTAGTGAAAACCTTATTATTGTCGGAATATTCACCTATATTCATAAGTAAACTATGAAAAATTTAACGGAGAGATTTAGCCCTCCTCCCCCCCCAAAAAAAAACCAACAAAAAAAATTAGTTACAAACATATTGAAAAAAATTAATTTTTATTTCATGCTATGATATAAAATCATAACATGCAAGACAAGAATAATTTTCATAGAATGAATAAAAAAGTACAAAGAATAAACTTGGAGACAAATTTAACAAAAGGGTTTATGTGAGCCCACAGTGGATATAGCTTAGTACTGCCTGTATCTGTAGGTGGCTGATCAAAAGAATCTGAGCAAGGGCTGGTCATATACCAGAATAAATATTGTAGATAAGGGGTTCTCAACCCTATGGCCGCGAGCATAATGGCACCCGCCGATCGTTCGTGTGGCCGCCACTGTGCAATCACAATAAAAATGTTTTAGTTTTCACTAAAATTTTATGTGAGTTTTCTCATTTTTAATCATTTTTAATTTTCATCCAACACAGATACCAACACAAAGCGAAATGCAACCAATTTCTTTTTTTATGTGCATGTATTATTGACTATCCAACTATAAATTCACCTCGAAAAAGTAAATGGTGCAGGCTGTCCAACAGATATTCTAGAATGTGCTGTTAGAGGCAAGACGGTTGGGGACCCCTGCTGTAAATTGTAAGATATGATAGAATTTGAAGTATCATCTATGAAGGCTGAAAAAATAGTGGAAAAATTGGAGAAGCATGAGATTCATTTTCTGAATGCACTTCAAAATAAAAAAATAGTTGAGTTTCAGTTCAAATTTTGGAACTTATTGGATAATATGGTGATAAAATATTTCTGAATGCTGTGAAAGCTTGGTTCATGAATTTGTTTCTGAAGGTAATTTGTCAAACTGAATGTTGCGAAACTAATTTTCTGGTAGAAATTAATGTAAAATGGATTAATATGTTCATGGTTTTTAAATAGTTGCTTATTTAAACTTTACAACTTTTACAACTCAAAAACAATGAAAATCATTAAATGCAAAACAAAAGAGATAAATAGAGTACAGATGAAATGGACGAAAATTTAAAATAAATTGTTATGCAGATGAAACGGACAAAACTTGATTTTAAGTGTATGTACACTGCGGAAAAAAAAATAAAAAAATGGAACAATTCTATATCTCTCGTTCTACTGGGCCGATTGACAAAATTCAACGTGCGTTTTTCATGTCTCAAAAGCGTGACTTAGGATATATATCAGATTTATATACAGCATTTTTCTAATATAGGTATTTTGACACACAATCTGACTTTTTCTGAAATGACATGGCAATTTTTTTCCGTATTTCAATTCTATGACTCGAGTTATGCCCAACTGCCAAATTTTGTAAAAATCGCACAAGTAGTTTTTAAAAAATTAGCTCTCAAAATTTTAACTCCTCAGTGTTAATTGAGTTTGGTATATATTTATTAATATCCCTTTTTTTTTATTATTAAACTTACTTGATTCTTCCTTTCACATTTTGAAATTTAGGTTTATTCCAAATAAAATTTACCCTTTTTTTTATTTATTTTAAAAATTTGTATTTTAAAATTTATCTTTTCTTTCTCTTTAAGCACTACTCTATTTGGAACTTATAAAGCCTTTGAATCCCTAAAAATATATCCAGTGTGTTTTGTATTTATCATATAATCTGGTGTATAACACACATTTTTAATAAAAAAAGTAGGATAGAAGTTTACGGGTGTGCATTATACGCCAGATATAAAAACGATAGATTTATAAAATAGATTTATAAATTAGAGAAAGATAAGCATACAAAAATTAGATTTCTACATGTATCAAAATGCTATTTAGTTAAAAGAAATGACATACCTTATGAACTTAAAAATTTTCATTGTTGGATAACATGAAAGGTTTACCACATTTGTCATCTGTTATATCTTAGGCAGATTATCAAATTTTATTTCATCTTCACCATCACTCTGATCCATAAATAATCATCTTCCGTTCCATCTGGATTGTTAGATATACTACATTTTTTAAATGACTTTTCAATTATATTGGGTTTAATGTCATTCCTTGCTTTTATTATCCACTCACACAATAATTCTAGACTTGTCAGGACTGAGTGTTCAGTGCTTCGTGACAGCTTAAAGTCCTGATTTGGGTGAAAATGCGCTTTAGCCCACTGCTTGGCGATGTTTTGAAAATCGCCAATTGAAGTAGCCTAGGAAGTATAATTTGAATAATTTCAGGATCAGGGCGACTTCCATACAAAAGCTTGAAAACTTGAATTTTTCTCGAAACAAAATTTGGCAAATCTTCTATCTTTTCCTGACAGCGACTAAAAAGTTCCGCCTCCAGTCTGGCTCGATCTCGTACTACAGGAAATACTTTCACCAAGGAATTTTTTAAGTTTTCGTAAGTGTATGTGGGACTTCCCGGTTCCCCCAAGAGATTCTTTCCAATACACTTGAACCAATTCAGCCCTTGGCCCTTCAAAGCGCTGGTGGCCAGAGTAACTTTCTGAAATTCGTGAACTGGATATAGCATGAAATGGGAGTCTAGCTTTTCCAGGAAATTAATTACGGCTGTCTTGCCGTCAAAACTTGCCGCTGGCTTCATAGCTGCCCACATGGTTTGTACAATGTAGCCAAATCCTTCTAGGCCAGGAGGAGCTATCTCAGGGTTCTGGACAGGTACTGCAGGTATCTCAGGTTCGTCTTCTTGTCCTTGTAGGCATCGTACACATGTTATACGGAGTTACCCATGTTGGCGCGCTTATTGCTCATTCAAAAACAATCGCCGCCAAGCAGTGGGCTAAAGCGCATTCCAACCCTGATCTGGAACAGGGAGCTGAATGCAGCTATGTTCTGTGGTAGAATATTGTGATTAAGTGGTAGAAGAACTGCACTTGAAAGGGATATAAAATCCTCTTTTATTAAATCACAATTATTTACGACCACTCCCCAACTCGGAAGGGATACAGAAAGTAGAGACCGCACTTGGATCTAAAATGAACAATCAAATAAAATTAAACTAAAACTAATTAGAAATTAAATCGTCGTTGCTCACAGAGCTATAAACGCGAGGTTGGCCTCTAAACTAAATGGTGTGTAGCAAAATTTAACTAATACTTACGCACTTGGAATTACTTCAATAAGCAATCACGTAAAAGCGCTATGGCTTAGAATTTAAATGCTCGCTAGTCAGGCGAACGTTGAATAGAGTAACCGTGGTCTGAGACTAAAAGCTCTCTCACACTGAAAGGTTTCTACCTCTTGCTTAAATACTCCTTGGCTCCACTTCAAATTAGCATAAAGCTGAAATGCGTGCTTATTCTAACGGGAAGTTGAAATGAGAAGGGATAGAAAAAGTAAAATAAAAATAAAACTTTGTTAGTTTAACTAAAACCTTACAGACTTCCCGCCAGAAAAATTGCAGAAGTTGAACTACTGTGGTCCAAATGGACCATGTTGAAACTTGCAATTCTCAAATATTTAACTCTTCTAAACTTAGGCCAACCTTTACAAAAAAAGTTCTTGGTCATATTACAGACGAAAACTTGCTTTGTACATAACTCTTCATCTGTTTTTTGTACATTTAGTTTCATCTACATCTTACTCCTTCCAGCAAAATCTGGAAGGAAAGAAATTTTAGTACAACATAATAACAGCAAGTTCTAGGTAACAGGCTTTATTTTCTTACCCGTGTAAATTTGCACACACACATTATCATTCAAGCAAAATTAATTTCTTTCCCCAATGCTCTCCACCGGTGTTGGATGAAAAGCGAACCGCAGTTGCGGGTTTTTTTGTGTTCAGGGGTGTTCAAATCTCCCAGCTACGGTCGACTAACATTACTTAGTACTTGACATACGAGACCTCAAAAGACGCCCTATAACCAGCTAAACCTGAGGTTCTAACTAGCTTCATGTCTAACACTTTTAAGTGTATTTGGTGGAGAGCCTACAACACTTGCATTCTAAAATTACTCAAATTTTAACTTTTCATGCATACAATTCGTAGTTTGCACATAGAATGCTTCATTCGAAATTGACTTTGCACCTAACGTGCATTGATGGCATAATACCGTTTGTTACATTTTATGAAACTTAACAATTTCATGAGAGATATACTATGTAGGTTAAATTTCTAAGTTTACAGCAAGTGCTTCATATTGTTTTTCTCAAAGTACTTTTCTGAAACATCGCATTACACTGAAATAATAGTCTATAGACTAAATCATGTTTTTCCTTTTACCGATTTTTCATTCTAGAAATTTTACAAGTCTTTTGACAAAGCATAATACAAAATCATTTAGTTAAGATTTTTTCAGCAATTCATTGCTTTTACAAAACTAATCTATTTACAATGCTTCAGAATCTACTTTACAAACATTAAGTAATTTTAAATCTTTGCAGAATTACAATTTTAAACAAAAACTTTTTTTTTTCAAGATAAGTAATCATTTATCACCCACTTGGCGTAAAACTCAACCTCGCTTGAGGTAAAATAGACGCTGCAACTTGCAGTAACACTCGAAAATTAACTAAACGTTGGAATAAGAAATACTACTTATCTTGTTGTGGTCAGCCATCCTTTTCTTGGCCCAATCCTTGAAAGTTGGGTGGGTTGAAGCTTGGGCCAGTCTCCTTGACTTTGGTTGTTGAACATTTCCAGGTTGTTGCTCATTTCTCTTCCTTTTATATATCCCGCTTTCCATCCTAGGGTACTTGCGCTGGGGAGGAAAGTGATCGGCTGGGCCCTCGTACATCGCTGCTCCTGGCTCCTGCTGCATTCAGGATGTTGATCCTCAGCCTGCAGCCGAGGCTGCTTGCTTCTCAGGCTCCTTTCCGATGTTTCCACTGTCCTCTTGGCTACTTTGGTTGTTCTTGCCCATTGTGCGTTGGTCTTTTATTACTTGAACTTGTCTTCTCCGACTTCTTTCTTTTAAATTCACCTCCAGTTGTGGTGTTTAGTTTCTTATTTCTTCTACTTGGTTGAGGGGGGGGGTTTCTTTTTCTGTCCTTTCATTGCCATTTTTTCTGGTTCCTGCTGTTGCCGCTGAGGTACATCTTCCGTGGGAATGCGTTGCCTTGGATCCTGGAAAAAATCTAAACATTTCCATTTTATTACGGTTGTAGAAGGGTTTGATTTGGTCCCCATTCGCAGTAATTTTCTCGCCGTCGTTTCTTCTTAATACTACAACAGTCTGTGTGATTTTCTCGATAATGAAAGGGCCTTCAAAACGCGGAAAAAATTTCCCCACCTTTTCTTCTGAGGCATTTATTAAAGCATGTTTGACTTTCAAAACTTCATCTCCAACATTGTACTTGACCTCTCTTTTCTTTTGGTCATAGTACAATTTCTGTTTCCTCTGGGCCATTTCTATATTTCCTGTCGCTTCCCGTATCAACTTTTGTATATCACTTATTTTAAATTCTTCTGTTCTTTCCTGGACAAAGAAAAGTTTATATAAAGGTGTCAAAATCTTTCTTCCAAGAAACAGTTCAGCGGGTGTTTTTTGTGTTATGCCATGTTTGGCTGTTCTAAGGGCAAACGCAAATTCATTTATATGGCTATCCCAGGTAGAGTGGTAATTCTTAATGTAACTTCGAATGATTTTCACTATATTTCTATTAACCCGTTCCGCTATGTTTGACTACAGACGATACGGGACCATCTTTAGGTGATGTATGCCCAGTTTTGCACTCATTTTCTCAAAAATATTACTAACAAATTGGGGACCATTGTTGGAAATAACTTTTAGGGTCACCCCGTATTTTAAAATATACTTATTTAGAATTGAATCTACTACAATTTTTGCAGACGCGCGTTTTAACGGAATCAACTCTAACCATTTGCTAAAATGGTCCACTATAACTAAAAGATATCGGCTTTTGTTAACTTTGCTTCTAGGATAAGGTCCCAATAAATCGATACCTATTATTTGATTTGGGAGTTCTGATTTAACACTATTTAGGAACCCGGCCGGTCGGAAATTAACATAATTATTAAATTCACATGTTGGGCACGACTGGACATACGCCCTAGTAAACGTTTGCAGTTCTGGAAAGAAAACTGCCTCGTGAACTCTTTGGACAGTTTTTCTTATGCCCAAATGGCCCGAAATGGCAGAATCGTGCAACTCCTCTAATACATTCAATCTAATGCTAGCTGGGATAACCCGTCTGAACTCGTTGTTCTCGGTAGTCGTTTTCGTATAAAGTAACATTCCGTCAATTATTTCGTAACTTGCGGCCCTATTTCTTATTGGCACAATATCCGGATGACTGAAATTCTCAGGGTCGGCCAAATAATTGTATTGGGTTGGAGGGAAAGTTCTGTCGTATTTTAAATAAACAGGTGATTTTTCTTGTAAATTAAAAAAAAAATCTGTCTAGTGAGTCAATCGGATTTTTTTTTTTTGTTTTTTTAGCTGC
>KK118150.1:553213-574713 GCA_000611955.2 Stegodyphus mimosarum | reverse complement strand
GCTGGAGATAAAAATGTTTTTTCTGTACAACTTTGCCATTGCTCGCTTTGAAATCCTTGAGTTAGTTAATCAAAGATTCGTTAAAGTTTTACAAAATAGGAAATCAAAAGAACAAATTCCAAATTTCAAATTTGTCTTCCAAATGCCCATATTCGGGGGGGGGGGAAAGTTTAATATTCAAAATTGGATGGCTCTAGGTACCGTTGTTTATCACAATGCGAGAAGCATACATACATTTATGCGGAATCTTCATTATTTAATTTCTTTAAATATAATACAGGGCGATAATATTTGGTGGCAACAATTTGAAAAGTGGCACAACGCTTTTAGATTATCCACGCAAAATTCCAAAACAAAATTAATAGTCCTTCTGGGGAAATTGCCCCATTGGACTAAAAAGACCGTTCTATATCTCCCGTTCTACTGGCCCGATTGACGAAATTTAATTTGCATTTTTCATGTCTCGAAAGCGTGACTTAATATATATGTTTATAATATTTATATACAGCATTGTTGGAATGTAGGTATTTTTAAATAAAATCTTTTTTTTTTCCAGTGACATACCGATTTTTTTCCGTAGTTCTATTTTAAGGCTGAAATTATGCCTAAATATTAAGTTTCGTAAAATTTGGTGAGAAATTTAAATATTTATCTTGGTGCTATTTTTTCAGTTGGCATCAAAAATAATTCACTTGGTGGAACCTTTTTTCCTTTCCTTTTTCTAATTGTACATGAGCGGAAAAAATTGTTTCAAATAATTTGTTGTTTAAAATTCATTGTTTCAAATAATTTTATCAAAGTGCATAAAGGACATTTGGCGTTATTATCGCTTATAGCAAATATGCCAAGCTTCAAAACACGCCAATATGTAAATTTTCGTATGTCTTGGGAAATTTTGAATAAAACTCTTAATTCTTTGCTAGTGTCCTAGAAATAAATCTTCTTTAAGATGATGCAAAAATTTTATAGATTACAATCCAAATATTTTTGCGAAAAATTTATAAAAATTACTAAAAAATAAATCGGATAATATATGCGAATTTTATTTGGATTGAACCTAAATTTCCAATTGTGAAAGAAGGAATCAGTTAAGTTTAAAAAAAAAAAGAAATATTAAAATATATATGGCAAATTCGATTAACATTTGGAGCTAAAATTCTGAGAGCTAATTTTTTGAAAACTGCGATTTTTACAAAACATCGCACTTTGGCATAATTTGCGCCGTAGAATGGAAACATGGGGAAGAGAAAATCGGTAAGCCATTTCAGAAAAATTCCGATTTTCTGTCAAAATACCATGTTAGAGTAATGCTATATATAAATCTAATATATATATTTATTTAAGTCGCGCTTTGGAGATGTGAAAAAAGTTAATTTCGTCAAAGGGCGCAGTGGAACTAGAGATGCACAGCTGTCCGCCCCCCCTTTTTTGTGCAAATTGTATAGTCCGAAGGGAATTGGTTATTTGGAAGAATTAGTGCTGGGAACTTCGAATTCACATCAGTGGTGCCGTCTTGAAATTAACATCTCTGATGCTGTAAACCATTCCAGGGTGTAATTTATGTCTTTGAGTTCAGTACAGATATATATGTCCACCTTCTGGAGATTGGTAAACAAAAACTTTATTCTTCCTAACATTTGTTTTGAAATAAATACGTATTCCTTGTTTTAAACCAAGTGTTCTTAATTCCTCTTCCCCCCTTTTGTTAAAACAAACAGTGATTTTTTAAACTCTTCTACATTTCACGCTTTATTTTGTTAAGTTCTCTACTGTATTCAAAATTACATGCAAAACTTGATCGATTCTAAGACTGCTGTTTTAAACAGACTTAAATAGTCTCTCAAACAGCGTAATAAAAAATTTGATAGGCTGCTCTTTTAAAAGTCATCTGTAACAAAGCTTGCTGTAACAGAGTTTGATAGGCTGTCATTGCTATCAAAAATCATCTTTTTACTGATTATATCTTCATACAAATCATCATTGTTTTTCGGCTTGATACGCATCTAGAATTGTGATTGATGCGTGTCAGCTTCTGGCAAATCTCAGAAGAAAAGAAATCACTTTTGATGGATGTCCGTTTGTCAGCAATGCTTCATCACTTTAGATGTGGAACAGGCAAATCCTAACCTCCACATCCATCCCAGAATTTAGCCTCTTTGTATCTGTCCACAAGCAAGCGATCCCCCTTCCCTCCATTCCCGCGCGCTTACCGGCTGCTGCTCAACACTGTGTGGAACAGAACGCGGTGTATTTAGGGGGTTGACTCATTCAGGGTCCCAACCGCCTAATAATTAATGTCTGCGGTTAATGAAAACGCGTTGGATTCGTCTTTAAATGGAATCACATGTGCCATAGTGGCGCCTGTTCTGATGTGACTAAAAGTAGGACTAATGTTTTGTTTCCAGGTTTTCACCATTCGAAGTGTGCAGCATTAATTAACATCAGTCATTCTGAGTAACATCAATCGTTATGTTTTGCGTAAGAAAAGACAATTGATCCTCAATCGACTCGGTTTTGAACTATGCTGTTTCACATATATTCGAATTTTCCTAAATAAATGTATTTGGGGGGGGGATTTTTCTACCTTCTCGAATGCTTGTAGAAGTCAGCTCTTGGAACTTTTTCTCTCCGCGGTTAGAATTTTTTGAATTTTCGCTCCTTTCTATTCAGTTGGTAATTCCTTACGGTAGGTAGCTTTCTTAAAATCAAAGATATAATTACTTTCATCTTTCTCTCCGTAAACGGGCAAATATCGTAACGGAAGCAGGCTGAGATATGTTAATAAGCATTGCCTCAAGTTATCGTTCTGCTGCTTCACTGCAGTTCGTCGAAAAAATTCAGTCCTAAAATTTAAAATATTATAAAAATTCTTCTTCATTTTTAATGTCTAATTAATGTCAGTAATTAATAAAATATCGAAAATAACTCCTTCAAAAGTGTTTGACCCTTTTTATGTTTCTTCGAACTCTAACCATTAACTTGTGTGGTACTTTTATTTTATTTTTCACAGTGAAGTTAAATTTAAAACATAAATATCCAGTTTGAAAAATAAGGAAAAAAACTCGTGTTACTTAATTACACTTGACTTAAGACAGGGATTTCCAGGGTGTCACGGATTGTTGTTTAAAAATCATTGATCTAAGGTAGCATTTTATGCTGCAGAAATAATACTGTTGTAGTTAATGGCAGATAGACGACTAATCTTAGACGTAAAGCACATACACTTAGGTAAAGAGCATCCCAGATAAGAATGAAAGAAATCTGAGATTTTAATCTTTGCTGCTTTGGTATTAGTAATAGTTATGTAATCTGGCAATGAAAGGAAAAAGAGAAGTGAAAGGAAGTGAATAGATATTTCGCTTCCAGAGAGCAAACATCGCGTTTTAAATGCTTTTGGAAATGAAAATGCTGTTGTAGACTCATTGAGAAAACCATCTTAAATTTTAAGGACTGAAATATAAATGTTTAGTAGTAAAATACTTTTCTTTAATATATAAATAAAGTTTAATTTTCTATTCTTAGAAAAGATGTCTTTAGCTCGAATCAACGAACCACACATACATACACGCTACGACAAGCACAAATGAAACTAAAATTTAATCATCATCAAATGAAATTAAAATTTAATTTCAATATTATTTAGTTAGTTAGTCCCTACCCTGCCTAATATACGCGTTTAAATTGCTGCATCTTTTTTTGGCTTATGTTACGAATATTTGCTGTGACTCTGCTATTTCAGTTTATTCGTTGTTGTTGTTAGCAGTCTCACTTGTCTGACAAAGGTCAGCACAAGCCGACGGCATTCATCGTGTCACATGTGCCTGTCGTTGGCAAGAGCGAGTACCATATAGATGACAGCCCGACTCTATCTCAGTTCCGCCTCCGATTTTGAAAGAGAGAACCACAGGGAAACGGGTCCGATGGTCTGCTACTCTTCTACCCCTACCAACAATCTCTCAAAGTGACTTTCGGCTCGCCGCATATTTAGAATGCCCCCATGCCACACAGACGCTATACAGTTACAAACATCCATGCCTTCTTCGAGACTCGAACTCGGGAGCCTTCGGTACGGCAGTCAGTCACTAAGTACTATCTCGGTTGGGCGGCGCAGTTTATTGTAGTAAATTTGTAACATAACAATTAAAGGTACATCTTAAACTGTGTCTTAATTTTTTTCCCCGTTAAAGTACTTATTTTTAACAATGCTACAAAACTTTTCGATAGATCTGGTCTAGGTTCATTCGATTTAGTCGAGTAAAATAGAATGTCTCCATTATGATGATGCTTTTTGAAAGAAAACAAACCTTTTTGAATGTACTGATTTATATAAACGGAACTGATTTCGAAATATTCTCTTCTCTTCATCTGTGGCGTGTTATACCATTAATTTTCCTAAAAGTGTGCTGTATCCTGAAATCACTGGAACAGGATTATGGAATGAGTGCCATCAAACTTAAGATTAGACATAAAGTCCGGTTCATCATCTATGATGTATTTCCACCCACTTCCGAGGAGAATCAAAAACCTTATAAATTTTAAGGCATTTTTGTTTCCCCCTCTAATTTCTTAACTCTTCTTGTATTTTGGGGTCATCCTATTGACGTTAATTTTTTTTAAGTCAAGGTCAACCGAATTCCTAAACAGCTGATTTTTATTAACTTCACCTTTGGAAGAGTTGGAGGATTCTGGGGCAAGAGACAACTTTAATTCCCAGTTTTCCAAGAAAGATGAGTCTATAGCTAGACTAAGACGTCTAAATAGAGACTAGCTCTATTTAGACGTCTGACTGGAATGACTGTTTGCGAGACCACCTCTACAGAATTGGAGAGGTGGATTCCCCAAACTGTATTTTGTGTGACTATGACTTTTGAACATTTAAATAATTGTATTGCACTTTCTCGGTATGAGGACATTGTTAAAAAGTACTGGAGAGTCCCGTGAACTAATGGCTTAAGCGCTAATGTTTGGCATTTGTAAAATAAATTATTTTCACCTTTCAAGACACTATACTTTCCGGCTCTCCGACGACCAACCATTTTCGCGACCTGTGCTCTTTATACTGTTTTAAAACTTGATAAATCGTCGCTTTTGTTTTTTGATTACTTTTTGTTGCTTGCACGTAGAAATTTTGCCACTTCTCACATTGCAGTATCCAGTATGTACTCTCCCCCCTTTAACCAGCTTTCGATAATTGAGGTGCCATTTTGTAAACGATTCTTGCATATAACTGGAAACTGTCATTGTTTTGAAGAAAATGGATTTAAGTTGCCGACGCAATTTGAGAAATTTGCGTGTACATCTTTATTACCACATTATGTTTTGTTTATTATCTTTATTGGTCCATTTTTAGTCAGTCAGTTGTTTTATTCTTATTTGGAAGTTCTTTATGGGGCAATGCAGCGTCGTATTTTAAATGCATTTTCTGTTCTCATAGTTTACTTTAGTAGCATTTAAGAATTTATTACCCAATATTAGTCAAAATAATACGGGTCAATCGACTGTTGATATTATCTATAAGATTTCCAGTCAACATTAGGCTGTTAAAGTTCTCGAGTACATTTTTGAAAATCCGCTTGTTTCAGCGTTCGGTCAAATGCAGTTTGGTTTCAAGATGTTCCCCCTTCAGAAGTTTGCCTACTTCTTATAAACAATAATTAAAATATTTATCCACTCGCTTTTTTATCATTTTCAAAGATTCCCTGCTTTATATCGGCAACAAAATCGTCGGCATAAATCCTGTAATCTTTAACAATGCCCTTCTGCCAAACAGCCAGCTTGATCTGGTGGAGAACTTACCGGATTTGTTATGTGATATGCACAGCTAGCAACCCTTTTTCCCCGACCGATTCATATTACCTGAAAACGTACGTAAATCGTGATGCAGTGGGGCAATTAAATATGCGAGCGAAGCCGCAGCCACCGTTACCTAGCACATCAGGTATTAATCAAAGAAAATGGCCTTGGACACTGATAATTGCTGTACCCTACGCCACTCGTCTCGACTCGATGTTTTTTCGGACGGCTATTCTGCCGGCGGCGACATCGCCCGAAGACTGCCAAAAAGTAATAAAACGTATCTCTTAATCGTTATAATTTTTTCTCCTTTTCCCAGCGGACACGTGGGATTGAAGCAGTAAATACATTTAGCGGGGCATTGGGAATAATGCTTCAGATCATGAAGATGAAATCCCTTTTTTGTTGTGCACGCTATGATTTTATGCCAGTGGTTCCAAACTGTATTTCGCGAAATGCTCGAATTCCATTCTTCTCTGCTAGGGGTTCAGCAAAATGAAATCAAAATTCCCCCTCTCCCCCCAAAAAAAAACCGAAATGTTTCAGATTTTTAAATTATGTCCAAAGGGGCGTTTTTTTAAACGTTTTGTGTGTTACCTTTATTTATTAAATATCATGTTCTTCGCACTTAAACCACATAAAATTCAGTTCAACAGTAACACCACAAGATATTTAAAAAGAGCATATCTTTAGGATTCCCGATAGAGTCTCGTGCGCCCTGGAGAATTCCCCCCCCGAAGAGTGTTGCCATTGCTCGCGTTTAAATCGTTGAATTTGTTAATAAAAAATTCGTTAAAATTTTACAAAATATGAAATAGATAATAAAACAAATTCCAAATTTGGGTTTGCAGATGCCTATATTCGGATGGAAACGTAGCTTATTCAAAATTGGATGGCTCTAGGTACCGTCGTTTTATCACAGTGCGAGAAACAAGACATACATTTATGCAGATTCTTCATTATTTCTTTAAATATAATACGGGGCGATAATGTTTGGTGGCAACAATTTGAAAAGGGAATCGGACATTTATAGTGAATCAACGCAAAATACCAAAACGAAAACAATAGTCCTTCAGGGACTTGGATGGACTAATAAGTTTTTTAATGCCGTGTTGGCAGCAAAACTAAATATTTAAAATTATTAATTAATTACTTTTTTTTTCTACTGTTATTTAAATTTATGCGGAGTAGGTATGTTTTTGTGAATTAACGTTATACGGAATTAATAATTTTTTTTATCTTTTTTTTCCCCCTTCTGATTCCAATTTCCTGCCAAAATGCAAATTTAAATGGCGTATATACAAATCTCAATGAGTTCGGAAATAGTATTTAAGTAGCAGAATTTAAGAGTTCGTGGTAGAACATTTACGAGTTTATGCCGGGTGTTTGCAAGTACCTCTGTTTGCTGAATATAATGTGCTAGCCACGTACTTTAATTTATACTAATATTCTAGGCTCTGGTTTTCTGTGTGCAGCTGATAAAGCGGATTTAGATTGAAGTAGGAGGCAGTCGTGTAGTTAAAATTTAATTCATTCTAATTGTACACACTGTTTGTGTTTAAATTACTTGGCCACAAGTGGCGGTTAATTTGTGAGCACCGAGTGAATGCATATTCTGTTCAGTTAGTTAAAATAAAAAAAAAATTATTATAATCTTCATCGGCAATCATCTGTTTTCAAGACATAGCGAGAATTCGCTATCTCGTCTTCAGTAGGGTCTACATTTTATGCTCCCTAAACGAGTTCCTTCAGTCGACAAAGTTTGGAAAACCATTGACTTATGACCAGTGTTTCTTTAAGAAGTAGATTCGGGGGGGGGTAGGGCAGAGAGAGAAACTGCTTTAAAGGCGTTGAATCCAATATTGAACGAAAATCTTTTTTTGTTCCATTTTGTTGAAGATATCCTTCTGGTAATCATGCCTATGTTATTTACACATTCATCATCTCATATTCATTTATCATTCGTCATGTATTAGTTACAAAATTCATAATTTATTCTTTAACATTTATGGTCAAGAAATATGCCGCTAATCAATGCCTGTATAGTCTTCAAACACGTTTGAAATCAATCATAATAAAAAAACACTATTACTTATTAAAACTACGTGTAATATCATCCATGTTAATAAATATGGCTAAAACTTGGATGCCGGCAAGAGCAATAACAAGAACAACCTCATTTCCCAAAAAAGCATTGTAAGAAAATTTTGGCGTAATGAAACTCGATGCTACATGAAGAAAAGGATTTAATTATGATATCCACAGGATTTACATTAAGAACAATTATATTGTACAACTTATCAAGGTCAACAGAAAGATAGACATTGGATATATTATTTCAGCAGCAGAAATGGGAAAGTCAGGAGCAGCTAAAATTTTTAATCATAAGCCAATGGGAAGCAGAATGTACAGGTACGAATGGCCAGAGGACGTTGGAAAGATTTTTAAACTCCTAAATATTCAAAACTAGAAAACTTTAGGCAAAAATACAACGTAGTGGAAGAATGCTTTGAGGAAGGCCTTGGTCCGCTGTGAACTGTTATGCTTTTGATGATGATGATGATGATACTGTCAAAATTGTGGTACTATTTAGAATACTTAATTATATTTCTAATAAGGTACCATTAATAACTGAGTCTATGTAAGACGCAATAATTCTTTTTTTTTTCCATAAACCAAAAAACAAAAATGCAGACTGATAAATTTGAACTTTTTTTCCCTACTGAAAGCACGTCCATGTACTCAACCTTTGGGTCGTAACTTTATCTGAATCTCAATCATAATTTTTAAGCTGTTACTGAAATTTCCTGTTAAAAGGGCTTACTTGTGTTGTAATAACCCTTACGTACTATTCTAGGGAAAGCCGGGTACGAGCATAGTCATATATAATGTTCCTGGCAAAGTATGAAATCTGGCATTCTATAGAGTACCGAGGCATTTATAAAATATCAAAAACTGACCGGCGATGCATGTATTCACGTATTGCTTAGGCATTCTAAAGCCAAATGACAAAGCGCAAAGTGTGAATACATGTCCATATCATGTATAATGCCTAGGGAAAGTATATAATAATATCGTGCAATATTGGCAGTTGTAATGAGTGTAACAGAGGCTAGTTTGACCGACTTGGAACTTGTGAAAGAATTTTCAAACAACTATCTACGAGATCGAAGTTCATTTTATGTTCTAAGAGCTTGCTTAGAATTGAAGATATTCCTGATCACGAAATTCTCATATTTCATATAATAATTCTCATATTTCATACTTTACCTAAAAACGCTAGGCATTTTATAAAATTCTTAAGTACTCTATAGAATGCCGGCGTTTCATACGTTGCCGTAACATATACAGTTGCCTAGAGCACCGATTTTTAAAGGGCACCAGCTAAGTACGTGGAGCGTCTGGGCATACTAGAGCCTAGGGCGTATAAAAATACCGAAGTTTTTAACCCTATGTTTTTGCAAGTTCTTCGTATTATTATTTAAATGTTCATTCCTCCCCCCTCCTGCTGGAGAATCATCCACATTTGGCATCAGGAGTATTCAGTTTTGCAATCAGGAGTATTCAGTTTTGCAAACCCCTCTTCCATGTATGAACAGTATACATAGAATTAATATCAGTTTCGTTTTGATGGAGACTGTTTTAGATCTTTATTTGTTCTCCATTTAAATTTTTTTATATATGTGATCCGCTTCTGTTAATTTTGGCAAAGTGTATTTTGGATGGAACATCTTCTAAATAAATGTAAAAGAGAGGGATATCGTTTATATCTTGTCATTTAACAGTTCTGAGATGTACTTTTCTGGGATATGCAAGGAGATGGTGGGGGGGGGGTAAATGAGGGACTATGAATAAATAATAAATAAATCTAATATCTGATATTTGGCATCACCAAAGCATCTTGAATTCTTCCCCCTCCCCCAAAGAAAAGGGGAAAAAATTCCCGAGTGCAATTACTTTTCTGCTATTGAGCCGCCAATCATTGTAATACTGGTCTGTTATCCGTGCGAGAAATTGGGAAGAAAGAATGGGAAAAAAAAAAAAAAATTCGAGAAATTTCACAGAAAAATGCTTCTGTCGCGCATTTCGGGGACAAAAGACGTAATAATTTCCACCCCACCCTCTTCTCCCCACCTCTTATTCTCCTTTATTTATTTGCTATGATCGCGTGATCGTTGCCATAACCCACCCCCACTCCGGTAGAATTTTTAATGTTTCCTGCGAACCTGTCGTGTGATCTCGATTGGAATTCTGGGTAAACCAAGGTCAACAGTCCACGGTACCCTTCGGATCCTTTTGTTTGCGCGGACATTTAGAAAAGATCCAATTTTTTTTTAGTTATTTGTTCTTTTCTCCCCCTCCCCTTCTTTCTGTGACAGACGGTCATGCGCTGTGTGTTCGTTCGTTCGTCTGCGTTTTCGATACCGTTTTCTGTTGCTCTTTTCTTCGCATTAAATTTATCAGTTTTTGTTGTTTTCCCTAAAAGGACTTTTCGTTTGTTTGATTTGGTTATATTTGTTAATTTCTATTCAGTTTTCAGTATCGTCTGAGAATACACAGTTAAAAAGGTCTGATATACGAAGTATTTGTTCTGTGAGAACTGATGAGAAGTACCGTATTTCCCGATGTGTATAAGATGCGCTTTTTGTTTAAAAATTTCGTGTCTAAAAACTGGGTTTGTTTTATTCGACGGTGGCGTTGTGGCGAAACGAAGCGTGAAATATTGTCGACGAAGCATATGGGGCGTTCGTGTTAACCCTTAGAATGCCAAGGCCTGTTTCTTTAAAAGTTTGAAACGTCTGAAATTCTATCTGAGATTCACAATTTCCTCCTTCCCCGTTCATTTAACGATCGAAGTAGCGTAAAGAATTCAAATGATAATCTTTCAAGTTCCTAATAAATAAGCTTCGCTCTGAGTGTATACTAAATCATCTTTAACCTAATGATGAACAAAAGAATACTTTATGAACAATATTGTTTACAATGAGGATGAAGTGTTATAACGCATTTGGGGAAACTGCACCTTAGTTTGTTGTGTTCTTTAGGGGGTACACAGATGAGGTCTAGCAAATGGGTGGGAGTTCTGACAGTGATGACGAGTTGTATACAGAATAAACATTGATTTCGAAAAAAATTTGTAACATTTTTCTCCTCTTAAATTGTAATCCAGCAGGCTAAATAAAAAAACAGTTCGTCAGCAAAAAAGTTGTTTATTTTTTTCAATTTTCGGGCCCCAAAATCAAGGCGCGTCTTAGACAAGGGGAAATACGATGTTTTTACAGTTATGTGACGAGAATCCAGACAGCACAACAATGCTTTATACTCTTCCCCCCCTTCCTTCCTCTAAAATTAGCTTAAAATAAATGCAGGCATCTATTACATATCGGTGCTAATTGGTGTAAAAAAAAATAGTACATACCATCAGACGATTTTATTTATGATTATTTTTTTTACCTTAAGATTGTTTTCTAAAATTTATCCGTCTTATGTACGCAATCTGTTATCTAAAATCCATATTAGAATAACTAATCGCATCTTTCTAATTGTATGTTAGAGGGAAAGTTATTAAAATTGAAACTGGTAGAGAAATATGCCAGTATAAAACTTGAAATTTGGCTTCAGTAGCCCCCCCCCCAAAAAAAAAATTCTGAAGAAGAGGGAACCTGTGTTTGATTACCGTCGAAATCGAAGACCTTTAATCAAAATCGACACCAAAATAAAATTCCCGTTTTGCCTAATTTTAAATAGAAAGTTATTAGTCCGAAGTATGTTTTTAAAACCATTTAAGTATCTTTCTTCTAAAACAATTTAAAATTAACAAGCTCATAATTGTGAGTCCGACTTATATTCTAATCCTCCCTGAACCGATTGAGAAACATGCAATATATTTCTTTAATAACTTCGATGTTTACGAACTTGTAATATTTGGATATAATAAAGTATTTGTTTTAAGATTAATTGATAGAGACAAATCTTTCAGTTAGAGCAGGGGTCTTCAACCGTTTTCGTTCCATGCACCCATTTCAACAGTGCTAGTCGATGCCCCATCTCTCCATTCTGAAACTGGAAAAATACATAAATATTTATTTAAATTTAGATTATTTTTAATGTGTTTCATAAATTAAGAATTAAGCTAAAAAAGTACAGAAAATTTTAATAAATACCTAAACTTGAATAAAAGTAGTTTTTAAAAACTAAAAAAAAAATCTGAAAGATTTCAGATTTTAAATTACGTCCAAAGGCGCGTTTTTTTAACGTTTCATGTGCTACCTTTTTTTATTAAATATCATGTACTACGTACTCAAACCATAAAATTCAGTTCAAAATCAATATCGCAAAATCATTTTAAAATGAACATATCTTTAGAATTTCCGTAAGTCTCGTGCGCTGGAGATAAAAATGTTTTTCTTTTTCCGTACAGTGTTGCCATTGCTCGCTTTGAAATCATTTAGTTTGTTAATCAGAAATTCGTTGAAATGTTACAAAACATAAAATCGATAATAAAGCAAATTTCAAATTCAAAATTAGGGCTTCCAGATGCCCATATTCGCAGTAGGATTACGTCATTCAAAATTCGATGGCTCTAGGTTTTATCACAATGCGAGAAACATGCATACATTTATGCAGATTTTTCATTTTTTAAAATTTAATGCAGAGCGATAACATTTAATGGCAACAATTTGAAAAGTGAAACGGTCATTCAGAGTGATTCAACGCAAAATCGCAAAACGAAAGTAATAGTCCTTCGGGACTAAATCCCTTTGGACTAATAATACTAAATTAAAACTAAATACTCAACAAGTAAATAAAAAGCTGACAGCACCCTCTTGAAACTATTAAATTACCCGTAGGGGGAATTCCTCCTTGTTGAAAACCTTTTAGTTAGAGACTTTGTTGCGAGTTGTGTAGAGTTTTAATAGTTTCTTTTTTCCCTTTCTTTCTTTTAAATTAATTTTTAAATTTTGTTAATTAAAAATTTTTTAATTTATTTTTTAGAATAAATATTGGATAGTCTTTTTGTCTGATGATGAGAGAGCTTCTTTTTCTGGTAGCTTGAACTTAAGTCAGTTAGGTTTTCCAAATACCAAATATTTACAGTACGCTTTGTAGAGACATTAGGTTATTTCGTAGCACGAGACATGAAAAATTAGCAGCGCCTTCGCCGGGAATCGAACCACGGACCTCTGAAATACCGGCTCAGTGTGCTGACCATTACACCACGAAGGCACCCTAAGAATGTGGGAGATATACCTTATATACTCCCCTTTTTAAAGGGCGACTAGGGTTTTAGGGGACCTAGTCGCCAAATCCTGGGTGTGGAGAGTCATCATCCACAACCTTTTTAGTTCGAGCGCCACTGTAGAGACATTAGGTTCATTTCGAAGCAGGAGTCATGGAAAATGTGCAACGCCTTCGCCGGGAATCGAACCACGGACCTCTGAAATACCGGCTCAGTGTGCTGACCATTACACCAGGAAGGCACGCTAAGAATGTGGGAGATATACCTTATAACTTGACCGATGACTTGTTAATCAATAGCTCTATCGTGCAAATGGTATCATTCAGAAGATGAAGATTATTTGCACAGCGTGGGTTCTATATTTCAGGGTCTTCACTTCACCACTAGTTCACTACTTCATCACCTTCATTACTGGTTTCCTAGCTAAGTTCTAGAGCAGTGGTTCTCAATCTTTTTTGCCTCATGAACCCCTTTCAGCATTGCTAGAATAGCATCCCCCTTCCGTTTCCTATTTCGAAAAATGCATATATATTATACATTTATTTAAATCTAAATTATTTTAATGGGTTTTATAAATTAAACAAGAAAAAATATAGGAAAGTTTATAATTTATAAACTAAAACTAAATCCCTAATAGGCAAATAAAAAGCTGACCCCATTTCCATTCGTTGAAACTGTGAAATCCCCCTCCCCCCCCGGATGAGAACTGCTGTTCTAGAGGGATGATAGAGTTTCCCATAAAGTCTAGATTTAACACTACTTCACTTTTGAAGTTCTTGTTTACACTAAGATAATTGATTTGTGGCAAAATGTACGCGGCACGCTTGTTATCAGATTGGCCTAACCTGCATCCAGTAGATAATTGCAGTGGCAGCATCCGAGGATCTGTCTGTTGCTGTAAATAAGTTTTTCATCTTGAGAACATTCTCTGTAAATCACCGCGATGCCGGGCTTTTAGAAAACTTTTTGCTTTTTGTTGAGACCCGATTTCGATACCAGTAATGTAATGGGTTGGTTGTGAAGCGCTTTCAAGATTCTTCAGTGTGCAATGTAAATATGAACCGAGAAGCCATCCATGGAGGCGTTTAACTTTTAGAAAAGAGCTGTAGGTTGCTAAACTGTAATTAAACTAAACTGTACGAAGTACTAATGAGAAGCCTGTGGACATCTTATAAAACTTGGCGAATGGATTCAATGTAAGATTGTGAGCTAATAATTGCCGTTTTAATGCCTCGGCAGTTCGTTGTTCGTATATTTTAAAGAAATAGCGAAATCGAACCGATTTTCCTATCAAAATTCGTAATTGCAATCATTAAACACCTCGGGATGATTTGAAGAATCGTTGTTGCAGTAAGAAGCTCTACATTCGCATGAGGTGTTTTCTACTGTTCACAGTGTTAGGTACACATTCATTCATTCATTCATGTATCGTTTTTCTTTAATCGATGGAAAGTTATCCGGATGCTTTCTTTCATCATCGGTCGTCATTTCATTCCATCGTTTTCAGCATGTCGGCCATTGGAAAGACGTTTCAGAGAATGTTTCTCTTTAATATTCCTCCTCATCATCATCTTCATCATTCTCTCAGTCTTTTAAGTTCTTGGAACTACTACCGCTTTTATGTTGTGATATTGGTTTTCTAAAAGATTGTGTGTGTTTTAACAAATGCATGAAAAGAACATGAAGCGAAATTAGTGTGTCTTCATATAATCATAGTTAGATATGCTGTTTTTGTATGATCGACTTTTTAATTCTTTTTTTTATGTTTTGAGCGTCAATATAAGTTGAGCATGTCCTCCCCTGGACTCTGAGTTCCATCAGTGGTTGAGTGGTCGCCGAATACTGGAAGTTCGACCTGGATGGGATCCCAAGCGAATGGGCTGGCTATGTGATTAGGCTTGTTGGTTTTCTCCTTATGTAGTGCGAATACGAGCCAGTTTTCCTTAGAAAGTCTTTCACGAAAGCATCCTCCCACAGGCAGGTAACCCTCTGTGTTTTGCCATATTCAAATAACTAAACGGAATCCGAGACCAATTCTATAGTTTGCCGTACTTCATTGCAGTCCTTCTACTGGGCCACAAAACTGAAATCATTACCGTTGACAAATATAAGAGAGAAAAAGTCAGCATCAATTGAACGAATGAGAAAGTTCATTCTTCTATGCAGCATCACTGGGCAAAGGTATGGTGAAGTGGAACTGCAAGTGAGCAAAGCATTTAAATATTTCTTTAATAAATGCAAATATCGTTTTAGTTTAAAATACTTTTATTTGTCATAAGCAGATCCATTGTTGGAGAAATTGAGAGTAAATCTTTTAAAAATTTCAGAGATCTGTAAAATTTAAAAAGATCAAAATTATTTTCCCTTTATTTTGCATTGTAGTTAACAGGAATTTCGGAAGTGCTCAGGCGATTTTAGTTACCATCCTGAACTTCATATTGCTTGGAAAGTTTATAGTACGTAAGATGGATATAAAACAATGTCAATGTGTTTATATGAGACAGAGAATTCGTTCATAGAATACAATAAATTTATTTTCTTTATAGTCTTCGTTTACTGTTATAATGCTGAAGCTCTGGAAGACATCAGCTAAGCCATTCTTGGTGATGTGAAATACGTGAGCACTTTAAATACTGAAGGTGTTTCCCCCCCCCCTTGAAAAATTTCTTCTCTTTGTGTTTCCTTAAGTTGTAAGAATAACTCAGTGGGGTCGCATCGACTTAGGCCTGAGGCATAAGACAGATATCGGTAAAACTTCTACTGCAGTCATGCTATCAAAAATCCTTATGCAAGACTGGGTATTATCTGCAAAGATAGTGGATGCGGTTAAGTTCTCCCATCTTTTTCTACACTGCATGAATATAAAGATTTCAAAAAAGTGGTGACAGTAGTGCGCATCAGATGTGTTGCTGGGCTATGGCACGATACAGTCTCATACTTTGAGGCCTAGCGCCGCCCAACCGGTGTAGTGGTTAGCGACCCTGACTGCCGTAACGATGGGCCGGGATTCGAATACCGAAGAAGGCATGTTGTAGCTGTCCGTCTCTTCATAGGAGGCATTAGGTGCTTCCATAATGAAATGGCCATTACTTCCAGCCTTTGCAGTGGCACAAGGCTAATGCCCGGTTATTAAATAAAACGTCTGGTCATTAAAAAAAAAAAAAAACTATGAGCTTAGCATACCTTCTGTTAAGTGTTCTTGACTATTGGTGGATTTCTTGGTTGAACAAGCCAATGGATGTGGTCAGTAATTGGGTTATTGTTTTAATCTTCTTTCGTGATTTGGATATTTAACCTCCCAAAGTGTTTTTTTTTGGGGGGGGGGTTAAGAATAGACATCATTTTATGTTTAAGTCGCATGTATCACCAAAAAATTTGTGAGTTCATTCACAGTTTTTAAGAAATGGTGCGACTGTAGGCTAGGAAGATGGAATATTTGTAACAAAAGCATTTAAACTTAACCCTGTTACCTGAATGACAATATTTTACTTGTATGTAAGTATGTTGTCACTATTTTATTAACACTCTCTGTGCACATTATTTATTATAGTTTCGATAGAATAGTTCAGTATGGAATCTCAGAATATTTTTTAGTGTTTGCTAAAATAGCTTCTTTAATGATAGGCGACCTATTTCGTTGCCACTCGTCAACAAAATTTTGCAGATCATTAAAGTAGAATCTGACATGCAGTTCTGGCATCTAAAATAAAGAATCGCATTTTTTACGGTTTAATATTTTTCTGAATTCTGTCAGCTAAGTAACTTCAAGGATATTTTTTTCTCAGATAATTAAAATTTAATTAATTTTCATTTTATTCGCGACAATTACTGGCGATGAAACGCAAAATTCTGAAATAGCATATGAGCATGTATATGTTCTGTTGTATAACTTCCATGTAGTTTAGCATCGTTAAATCCTAAACAATAAGAATTTTTCCCTGATGTTGCAATGCAAATTTCTTCATATTGTCTCTACCGTTTTGGCTGAAAATCTTTTGTAAGCTAGACACACATTTCAAGTGGTCGGCTGGTTCCCCTTATATCCTTGCTTTCTTTAATGTTAGAGCTGTCGACAATTATTTCAACGAAGAGGAAAAGTTCATCGTTTTCACGGATTGGTAGTTTTTTGGCATATTGGTAGTCATTGACAGATTGGTGGAATAGGGGAATGTCTATTCTCATTCTCATTATGGATAATTTGCACGCCTGCTGCATTTCTTGGATATTAAAACCACTTCTAAAAAAAAATTATGCAAAATTTTGAAAAAATTTGTGTGCAGTTTGATATTTAAAATATAGTGTTCCTCTTCTGTACTCTATGGTATGTGTGAAAAGCGTCTGGTTTTAAAAAAGAAAGCGAAAACTTTATATAGTATATAAATATTACGATTATAAAAGAAAATTAGCATTTTTTCTTCACATAGATTTTGTAAAAAAAAGTGTTAATTAAAAAAAAAGCCTTTTTTAATACCATCGAAAATATCTGAGTTTTGTAAATCGAACCAATCAAATAATGATGAGTTAACATATTTGTTTTGTATTCCATATATTTATTTGCATTTTAATCTCCATCGAAGTAAAAAATACTTTTGATAAACATGTATGGAAAAAGCCACGCCTTCGCCAACATCATTTAAATTTTCTTATTTTTTAAGATGCAGAACCACTGTAGTCTGAATAAATTATTCAGCAACCAAAAAAAAAAAAAGAAATTAATTGAAAATTTAATTGTATTCTTGGCTGAGCAAACTTTTAAGCTGTGCGTCTCTGCCATTGAATGGGCATAATATGTGTTATCTTTGTGAGCAGC
The DNA here is from genome assembly GCA_000611955.2 of Stegodyphus mimosarum. Lineage (NCBI taxonomy): Eukaryota > Metazoa > Arthropoda > Arachnida > Araneae > Eresidae > Stegodyphus > Stegodyphus mimosarum. The sequence goes on along the minus strand of KK118150.1, from coordinate 556,870 downwards.
CAGAAAACACTTAAACTCCCCTCGTCTGGATGAGGCAGACGATCGGCAGAAGAAGCGAGGAGGGCTTTTGTTTTCCGAGTTACGCCTGTGTAGTCAACACCGGCATATTAGGGGAAACCATCTGTCTGTTCGTCATTAATTACAAAGTCGTTAACAAAGAACGAAGAAGCGAAAGTGCATTCGTTTTTTTTTTTCTTTTTTTAGCTTGATGATTATTTTTCTTTTCCGTTTTCTTTTTTTTTTCTGGGGGGATTTCTCACACTTCCACGCGTTCGTATCTGCTCTAATTATTTCCTTCTGTGATGATCTTAGATGATAACCTACCTGCCCTTCTAGCCTCCTCCCTTTTCTCCGCTCTCTCTGCGCTATTTTTTTTTCCTCCACTTTCGTGCTTTCTAGTTCCTTGCTTCCCCCCCCCCAAACACTCCCGGCGAATGGACAGGGTTACCGAAGAAGAGATTTTGTTTGGATAAAAAGAATATAGTGCTGACTCCCCTATCCTCTTACTTCCTTTGCTTGTATAGAGAGAGGAAGTTTGCAGGAATTGCAGACGATTGTCCAGGTTTTAGCGGAAATGTTTTGTTTTGACCATTCATTAATTTAATTTTGCTGTTTTTTAAACAGTCAAGCTTATTTTAATGTGGTGTGATTCATATAAGAATTCAAACCAGGACTTTGAGAAAAATATTCTTCAAATTAACGTATAATTTTATAAATTCTCTAAGGTTTTCGTTTAAGTAAGGCAAAGTAATAACAAGTTTCTTTTTGTTGATTACGTCATTCTGCTTCGCCGAAATCAACGAACTTCCAAAAGCCGTAGGAATAAAAATACACCAGAAATTCTCTTCGCAGATCACTCATGGTTTAAGACAGGTTTGGGCACCTGCGTAAATGGTTCTCATGATTCATTTGTGATTACAGCCTATGATGTTTTGTTCTATACAATTATTCAATTAGCTTCTCAGAAATACTGGTCATTTTCGTGGATGGTCGGCTTAGGGAGATGTTTCTGTAAGGGTTCTTCTGTTAGGGAGATGTTTCCCAGTGTTTGCATGACTACCTGATTACGTGAGCTTCTGATCTTTTTAAATATGTTAGAAAACTGTTAGAATTAATATAACTGTTAGAATTACGCTTTAATTAGCGTAATGCTAAGTATGTTAGTAAATCTTTCATGGACGTAATCAAATAGCTGTTCTATGCTTTACCTGTAACTGTGAATATATTTGATATACTGCAGGGCAATTCATGTAAAACCGAATTAAAATTTTTGTTACGGACGTTTGCATGAACGAATACTGTCGAGTATTTTTGGCAACTTAACGTTTTCATGTTAAATACATGTACATTACGTTAGTTGCTGGAAATTACATTAACTTATGTGATGATTTTCACATGAGTCGTGAAGTAAGGAGAGGAGATGAAACAGATACTTCCAACAAAGCGGAACAATGACATGCCAACATCATGTTATTCTCTAGTAAAAACCACTGTTATCCACCGAGCACATACAAGTCTTTCAGCAGCTAGAGAAGACTAAACTGAGCAGAGGAATGTTTCAGCAAGATGGAGCCGTGACCATGCCAAACATGGGCATGTCGACAACATTGGAACATTATAGCGACCACATGTAGCCGCTTTGGAGTCTCCACTTCATAAGTACGGACTTTTTGGCTAGATTATCTTTTGGAGCAAAGTTTTTCCTATCAAGTCATGCTTGTTGGAAGACTTAGTAAAGTACATGACAGAAAAATTAGAACTCCTGGTTTTGCAATAATACTCCGAGTTAATAAAAAAATTTAGCGTCAGAGTTAGCATTTTCCTAGTCGAAGGCGAAAGTAAGTTTCTTCATGTGTATGAGAAAACTTTCCAAACGTTCTCGACAATATTTGTCCATTAATTTGAAGTCAATGTTCAGAACTTTAAGCTTAGCTTTATGAGAATCACTTCTCTATATGAATGTAAATGTAGTGTTAGTCTGCTTGTATATGATGGCAAGGCATTCGGTAATTTATTGTAAAATAGGAGGATAGTACTCAGGATCATATCCCATCTTTCTCTGAAAATAAAGGAATATGTAAATTTTCTAGATGGTACCACATGACATAAAAACTACATAATTGATTAATCAGATCTACTCTGAGAAGCATCATATGTTTACTGAAATGGTTCCAGATATCTTTTTTAAATACTTGCAGTTTTCTTGTTATGGGGCTACACCAAGGATCATCTTTATGTTCTGCCTTTGCCACGTGACCCCCCTCTTCCCCAGGAGTAAAAACCAAAACTGTGTAAGCTGTCGTCACTACCAAAAGAAGAATGTGCCAGCTATGTTAAATATGATTGATATGTGTCCTTCACTTTGTGTAATAAGCTATCAAATCTGCCCATCAGTTTTAAACATCCTGTGTAAGATTATAAAAGGTAAACAATTAATATTTAAAAAAAAATTTTTAAAGCTCGTAAAATTTTTAACTCATCATTTATTCATTGTTTTTTGTACCCCTTGCTCTAGAAAATGCTTTACTTTTTTTAAAACTGTCAGTTAACTCTCTTTTTAAGAGCTGTTTTTATTTTTTTAAAGATCTGTAATAATAGTTCACAGATGGTGTCAATTTTTCCCATGCTCTGTTCTCTCTCCTCTTCACTGTACCCTTGGTTTTTCTCCCAAGAAAAAGAAAATTGCGCTAACCAACAAGCAAGATCAACGAAAAATAAAAAAAAAGCAAAAAAATATTGCGGAACCGGCCTTCCATCTGTTGTTTGCCTATACCATCTAAGAGGGGGCGGGACGGAGGGAGAGGTGCTTGCCCCCTCTTATTCCTAATGCCAGGTGGGACCTAATTTGTTCTCATTAGGGTATAAAAAGCGGGGTCCGAATGTTCCTCTTTTGACAGATGGTGAGTAAGGGTGTCAAATAATGGAGGAAGCTATGGAAGTCTTCGAGTTTTTAGATCAAGATTTATCGGATATCGCGCCTTGTATTATCGCTAATTATTTTTTATGGAAGACTTTTTTTTATCCCTACTTTAGCTTCTTCTAAATTTAAATCTTAATGTGTGAGAATATATAGACTTTTTTTTTTTTTTTTTTTTTTTTTCTGCTGTAACATGCAGATGTGCACCTTCTATTTTGATTGCAATTGGCTGCACCAAAAGTATATAAATATATGCATATATATATATATATATCCACTCTTTTACTCGGCTCAGGGAGCTAATTTTTTTTTTTTTTTTTTTTTTTTTTTACTTGGGAGCTTCAAAGTCAAATTGCTGATGGGATTTTTTTTAACTGGATTTAATTTGGGTGGATGGTAGTAATGCAGATGTAAAATTGCAGTTTAATTATTCTAGATCGTGATTGGATGTGAATCTCTGTTGTCAACTGATGAAGATCGCAAGCTAATGTTGGGTACTTTTCGTACGTAACTTAGCTTACGAAACGAAATAAGACCACTGCTGAGTATTTTCCGTTCGTTTAGCTTCCGAAAATGAGATCATTATTGACTTCTTATTTGCTTCCGTTGAGTACCGTACTCTGCAAGAAGAACGAATGACTGTTGTTTCACAATTATTGTTCCTCTCTGCCCCTAGTGTATGTCTGGGGAAGATTTAAAAAAAAAAAAAAAAACTTTAATTTTTTTTTTTCTGTTTTAAA
>KK118150.1:536554-553143 GCA_000611955.2 Stegodyphus mimosarum | reverse complement strand
GTCTGTTTTCATATTTTTATTCCTTATAGTAAAATGATTGATTGCTGTAATTACTGAATGCATAGAACCCTCTTCTGGTAACCACCTTCATTAGATGACTACACATTTGAAACTGATCAAGAGTGATTATGAGAAAATAAATAAACATAGATACTGAAAACCACTTATCTAAAGTGCCCACTTTCAAAAGAGATCTGATTTCTACTCAGCATCGTGACTTGTCCAATTTTATAAAATTTTGTTTTCCTTTTGAAGAAGAGGAATCTCTGTCTGATAGGTCTCGAAATCAGAAGAGCTTTATTCAAAAACTGCGCCAAAAGGAGTTTGCTAATTTGCCTGATTTTAAGTTTTACATTGATGTGTTTCTCTTCCATTTGATTTTCATACCTGAGTTCGGCAGCGTTTAATGTATTGTATTGAAACTATAATTAAGTAGTCTAAATACTAGTTTAAGGTTAAACTAAGTAAATAGGCTTTATTATAATGCAGAATAGAATCGACAAATGAGGAATTATATTAATATGTATTTAAATATTAAGCTGTGTTGTGTGTCTGACACAGTTTTGAAACAGGAAAGTATTATATTTAAAGCGGTATTGCGTATGTTTGGATTAGAGAATAATAAAGAATAATTTTTTTAATTAAAATTGTAATTATGATGAATGAGAAAATGTGTAAGCTATTTTTGATGTAAGATTTTAAATGACAAATAATATACTATAATTAAAGTAATTGATTTATTATGAATAAATTAAGAATTCTTACGCCCAAGGAAATGACGACAAATCTTAGAACTTGAATTTAGTGAAGTCGCTTGGACGATTAATGCTGTGGTAACGTAACGAAACGCGCAAATAGGTTGTTCTTCTAATAGTATCAGTGAGATTTCGTAAATTAAAAGAACACCAGTTCAACGAATGTATATGTATGTAAATTTTGCAATTAATAAAATTTCGAACATATTTTATTCAAAAAGAGTGGATGCTATCTCTGCAGTAATGTTAGTTCAGACCAAAGTAAATTCGTATTCAAATTTATTATCAAATTTATAATTTTTTAGGCCTACTCTCAGGTATTGTTAAGGGTGGAGGCGGAAGATATTAGAAAGGCATGAAAATTTCTCTTTTCCACCCACGATTCTTCTCGTTCATGATCAGCAGCATGAGATATACTCTTTGTAATGTTCTTGCCGGCTATTATTTCAAGAAGCTTTCAAAGCTTAAATCGACCAATCTTCCTTTATGCATACATACTGGACTTCTTTTTTTTTTACCTTTCTCTCCCGCTGTGCAACCCATCTTTGCCTCCCTCGACCTTTCTCGTACGCGAGCGATGATTTTTTTGGTGGCAGTTTTCACGTGACTGACGTGTGATAGGGTTACTAGGATAGTTCTGTAATCCCTCTTTTTGGCGTGAAGATTTTTTTCACCCTCGTTTTAATCTGCGAAATGCCCATACCCTCCGCGTAAGATGAGAACTCAAACTCAAGACAAATTGTACTGAAATAATCAGTATTTAGAAGCGATCAAAAATCTGTAAGAAAAAAGCGAACGGCGAACTTGAAAATATAATTTTTCCCACTGAATAAGTGGCAGGGATAAGACCTCTGAACACTGGTAATTCGACCCGAGTTCTAATATTGGTGAGCGTATTGACAATGGATTTTGATGGTTATCTCCTCATATATGATGTGATAAAAGCCATTTTCGCTTAAATCCAAACTTATATCCAAAAAAGAACTAATAAAAACATTATATAGACAGAGGGGAGGGATTTGAAAGTTTTCAGATTTTATATTACGCTTTTTTCTAACGTTTTGTGTGTATATTTTTATTTATTAAATATCATGTTTTTCGCTCTTAAACCATAAAATTCAATTTAGCAGCAATATCGCAAAATAATTTAGAGAGCATATCTTTGGCATTTCCGATACACAGTCTCGCGCGCTGAATATAAAAATGCTTTTTTTTCTTTCGAACAGTGTTGCCATTGCTTGCTTTGAAATCGTTGAGTTTTTTAATCAAAAACTCAAATGTTTTACAAAATGTGAAATATATAATAAAAGAAATTCTAAATTCGAGCTTCCAGATGCCCAAGTTCGAGTGGAGGCATAGGATTTCAAAATTTTGATGCCTTATATGTACAATTGTTTTAACAATGCGAGAAACATACATACATTTATGCAGATTCTTCATTCTTTAATTTCTTTAAATATAAAACAGGGTAATAATATTTGTTGGCAACAATTTGAAAAGTGAAACGCCACAAAATGCGAAAACGAAATTAATAGCCCTTCTGGACTAAAAATAAAATAGGCAATGAAAAAATGTCAAATGCAAATTCATTCGGTCTAAAGTAAGGTAGAGATAGATAATTAAAAACTTTATTATAAGCATTTTTTACCTGTCTTTATTTATTTAATACCTAACGGCAAATTCCATCTCAACAAGAGTAACACTGAACAATAACGTTGAATCAGTGAATTTAAAAGGCAATCATCTTCAATATTCTTGAGCCAAATTTTTGTTATTATTTTATCTTTTAAAAGTAAATATTTTCTGAGACGACCCCTATGATTTCAGATGGTTTTGATCTTCTGTAGACGAAATGAGGTCATCATATAGAAGTAATGGGAGTGATATATTTATTTATATACTTTGAAATATTGGTCACTTACAGAGATGGTCTCCTTAAGGAGGCAGCTGCCTCGGGACGATTCAGTATTTTATAATAAAAACAATGACCTTAGGATATTGTGTGCAGAAACAGTGAATTGAACTTCATCTTATTTTAGGATGTTTTTTTAAATACCTGTATTGCTAAATGATAGATATTTAGCAATCGAAATGCTTCCCTGTTCGGTGTTGTGGCAAACGGCGCTCACTGCCATATCGTAGGGCCTGGATTCGAATACTGCAGAATGTTTCATAAATTTATAAGGTACCAGAAGTAGGCGCAGCCCGACCCACCTAACCTAACAAGTTGGTCTCATGGTCATAAATTAAAAAATGTATTTTCTCCCTCCTTTCTGCGTGCCTTCTTGGTGTAATGCTTAGCACGCTCGGCGCGGATTCGGGAGGTCCAGTTTCGAGTCTCGGCGAGGGCATTGCTCATTTTATTATGTCTCTGCTTCAAAAATACCTTATGCCCCTACAGTGTCTTTGTGGTATGGGTGCACTTTTAATATCGGCGAACCAGAAGTCTTTTTGAGTGATTTATGGCCAGGAAAGAGGTGTAGAACAGCAATAGGCGCTATCCTTTCCCTCTTGAGGGAGGATTAAAAAAGCCAAAGCTTTATAAGGCGAGTCGGCCAAACTCCATCTCAGTTCAATGAGACTTACCAGCGGCTAAATGGTAAAATCAGTAATTGGTAGCTCGACCGGGTTCAAATAACAGAACGGGTTGGCTACATCTGGATTTTTGTGGTTTTCCTCATGTGTACCGTAAATACGAGCCAATTCCCTTAGCTAGTCCTCTACGAAGGCATCCCTTCCCATAGGCAGATAGCTGTCGAGTTGCTTTGCTTTAATCACTTAACCTAACCCAACTCAATTTTAATGAAGGTCACTGCGTGAGTGTGGAATTAGACCACTACCACTAGTCTGCCAAGGAGGCTTTTAGCTTGACAATATTATGCCATAAAGGCGCTAAATATTGACAAGCATCCATACCTTCTCCGCACTTAGAAGTCAGGACCAACGATATAGTAGCTGGCGTGTGAAAGGAAAATACTAAAATAATGAAGGCTACATATTTACTTACATTGCGCAAAGCTGCCTCCTGATAAATATATTCTCTGATTTGTCACTTAATAAGCAATGTATTGTCGTCATATAAATGTCTTTTGTAGAACTGTAGGTATGTGTCGCATAGTTATTTACATTTATTCATGAGTACGCGGGTTAATATCTAATGATTTCATAAGTAACTTGTAAAGATGAGATACGCGAAGAAACTAGTAGCTTGTGTGTGACCTTTATTTTCTGTGAACTGATGTTATTCCTTGAATCCACGCTTTGTTCGCTTATTTACTTTGTGCTATAGATTTTTATAGAATCTCTACACTGAATTAAATTATATAATTTGCTCATAAATCTGACACAAGAACAGACAAAATCCGGACCTTCGAGTTCCTAGTACTGCAAAACAAAACCGCATTCAGATGTGCAGTCATCTGTATTGAATCGTAATTCACAGCCTTCAGCAATCCTAATTGTCCCACGTAAGTTTGTCTGTGACAGTGTATCCAAGTTAAAAGACCATCATGCATTTTAAAATCATTCTTCTTTCTGAGATGGTCCAATCCGAGCAGCGTTGGATCTTAATAATGCTTCATACTCCCTCGTGGGCCTCTTTTCAACAATGGTCTCAGCAGATGAAGAAATTAAATAAGATATTTCATTAAAAGAGACATCTAGGTCAAGACAAGCTGGCATTTAGATTTTCTGGTTTACGTTTTAATATGTCGTGCGTGGTGGTTTAAATTATAGAGAAAGTTACAGTCTCTGTATTTTAGCGTATGTGGTTTAAGTGTTTTCATTAGGGTTCTTTGTAACAGGTTGCTTAATCATTTTGTGAGTGTGAAATCTTTTTACGAGCTTTGCAATAATCTACAGAATTAAGGAAAAGTATAAAATTATAATTTCATAGCCAACAGACGAAAGTTTGAGATCGGCTGTAAAGTCGATGGAATTGGTCAGTTCTAGTATTTTATCAGCGTTGGAAGAATTGGCTATTGTTTAAAATCATTACTTGCTTAGATTCCTTAATTGTTGCAATTTAGCCTGACACATTAATACTTCAAGTAGTCTGAAGCAATAAAACTCCATTAGTATCTAGAAGTTTTCCAACCCTGTTTTTTTTAACCTAGATGAACGGATTTTTGGTTTTTTACATAAATATGATAATATCAAATCATTAGTTCAGAGCTGCTTATCTTGCCAGTTGCTTTCATGGAGAAACTTTCGAGGAAAAGTGACTTCGATAAAGTATTCCATTGAATCTAATAGGTGTGAAACACCAGCCTGCGGGACTGAAGATGCTCCATCAGTGGCCGAGTGGTTAAGACCACTGCTATCGACATGGGTTCAAGTCCAAGTGAACGGGATGGCCGCATGATTGGTTTTCACGATTTTATTTATTTATTTTTTTCCTTGCGTAATTTAAACGAGAGCTAGTTTCTCTTAGAAAGTTATCTATGAAGTCATCCTTCCACTTCGGCAGGTAGCCTTTGTGACCTTAGCCATATTTAAATGACCTATCTTAAGCTAACGGGACGGAAGATTGTCACAAGGACAAGAAGTCTTCAGTGTTCATTACAACTTGTACTTAACATTAATTTTTTGAGTGCGTTTCGAAAGAATATGACATGGATCTCTCTCCATCAAGGAAGGAAATTATGCCACTCTGCATTATTCCATTGCTGAGACGAAAAATTAAGTGGAAACTGGCAGCAAGGGAAAAGAAAAACGGAAATGATATATGATCAGGTATTGAGGGAAACTAAAAATAATAAAGGAAGAAGCAAAAGATAAATTAATAGTAATATTACAACAGTTTCTGGTGTCGTGTATAAAAAGTATTATCCCCCTTCCCCCCCAAAAAAAAGACAGAAGTATTAAAAATGTTTAAACACATTCGAATGGATAGGATTGTCGTTAAAATCCCAGTTTATGAATTAGAAATATTATTTCAGGAAGCTTAAGTCAGCAGCTTGAGAATGCTGCATAAAAATATGAGAATTTTGAAAAATGCATAAATGAGTATGTCATGACGAATTCCATGTGTTCTGTTGAATTTAGGATTTTTGGCATAGAGACCGGAAATCGGTAGTTTTAACCAGAGGGTCGAATTTTTTTGCCACCATTTTTAACAGATTATTCATATTACTTATTTCAAAATTTTGCACTATTTCTCATCGCTCGTTAGTTAAGTTGATAAGCAGCAATTCACATATATGTGGTTCGAATCACGATGAAGGCGTGTTTGATTTTACACGTTTCTTGCTTTGAAAATCATAGTAGAAGTCACAATTTTCAAATCAAAAGAAAGCGAAACACGCCAGTGTAAAATAGTAAATTACGCAAACAAGCAGCGTTTTATTTTGGCGCAGGTTTTGAATAAAACTCTGTCGATTTCGAGTGCGATCAGACACAGGTCTGTCGTCTTCAGGAGCAAAAATATTTTTCCTTGAAAATCGTTCTTAGCAATTTCTCCTTTCCCTCCATGAAGAAGAGGGACCAGTGTCTGGTTGTTCTCGAAATCGAAATGTTTTACAATGTCTCGCGTTATGGCAAAACTTGTTAAGGCGAGTGGACGATATATGGATGGCGGCCTAAGTATTGTTTAACTTGAATATGAAATCTAAGTAATCCGTGTTTTTCTAGACTTTTTGGGCGTAATATAAATACCAACTGATTGCAGTCTCCCTGAAAATTTTCTGCAAGAATGCATTTGGCCCCGTAGACAGATTATCCTGTTACCGTAATCAAACAATGCAATGGAAGTATGAAAAATAATTAGTTTAGAAAATTTTAAAAGGATAACGGTTTTCGAATTCAGCATTATCAGCACGCTTTCATTAAGCGAAGTTTCATTAACCAGAGTTTTACCGTACGGCTTAAATGAACTGATGGTGTTGCAGTCTTGTCCATGAATTTCATGGAAGAATGGCTGCCAAAGACTCGAGGAAGTTGGACTTCTACTTCCACCCCAATTTTGAAGGAGAGCACCCCGGCGGGGCAAGGGTCTCCCACTCCCTTCCACCAAACCACAAGACAGGACTTTCGGCATGCCATATTATTCAGAATGCCGCAAAAACGTTATACATTTACAAAAACGTCCATGTCTTCTCCGGGATTCGAACCTGGTACCGCAGTAGGCTTCCTTAACCATTATACCGTCTGGGCAGCAATTGAACTCGGCCACTAAATAAAAGCGAGCTGTTGGCGATGTTTTCATAATCAGTTTGGCGACAGATTTTTAAACACTGCATACCTCCCTCTCCTCCGTATTTTGATCGCACACCTAAATCAAATGCGGACGTTGGATTATTTACGTCTATGACCGGACGGACAGAAAAATAAAATTTCTTTTCATTCTGGACATTTTATTATTGTCATTATTATTAGTCTTGCGTGCTGGCTGTGTCTCTAAACCGTACATACTGGAATTTCGCATTGTTCACGTTCTTTCTTCCCCTCCACCCATCCTTTGATCATCGCTTCACATTTCGACTAACACGTTCGCGTCTCTGCCCCCGCCGCCCCGTTTTATGAATTTCATTTGATTACTATTACGCCCGCGCAGTGTCACGCTAAAACGGGCTTTCACGAAATCTCGTGGCTGCACTCGTTAATGCGCGTTATGAATCATCACCGCATGTTTGTTAACCCGAATCGACTGTTGGCTTCGTGTAGAATCGCTTGACTAGATAGCTTAATATGCTGGATATCCTCGAGCTCTACGCTTTTAAGTAACATCCCTTGTCCGGGTTCATTATAATATAGTAAAGAATGCAGATGGTCGTCTACCGAATGAACTGCAAAATCTTTAACATGGATATAATGGATCTTAATCTCAAAATGTCTGAATTAAATCTGTGCACAGTGATTTAGCAAAATTTTACGGAGGGACTAAACACTACAAAATTTATTGCATTCTTACATCTTAGTCTTCGGTGTATAATCCTTGTAAGTCTATGCAACGCTTGGCATGTTCATACGGCTGCTTGATTGCTTCGTAATTGCTGTTGCTCTTGAAATACTGTTTAACCCTTTGACTACGAATTTTTTTTAAAAAAAGTTGCCCCGTTTTCTATCCAAGTGAACAAAATATGACAATAAGGTGAATTTAGCATTTGGGACTTTTTTTTTTTTACAAATGTGTTCCAGCCTTTGGCTTGAAAACCAATGTCCCAGCCGTAGTAACACGCGTAGTAATTGGCTTAGCACACCTATATAATAAGCACACTTATTTTTCTGGAAAACTTTATTACATGAAATAGATTTTGCATCGTATGGTACAGGGTAAAGCATTCTTTGCATAACCCAACATTAAACATTGGACAACTCATATTTGTTCTTTTCTCTGTGTTCATTTGTGTACATCGAGCACAGCGACGTCTTGATTTTCCAACTATTGGAAGATGATTCCCAACATTCAGAAGATTCTAAGCACTTTTTAACCCAGCAGTAATTTTTAAACTTTTAGTGGCACATATACGTCCCATTTAGTAGTCAAAGGGTAAAGGCTATGGTTACGTTTTTCTGAATATCTTCAGTGCTATTAATCTGTGAGGGGAGACTTTTCTTAGGGAAGCGACAGTAGCCTGTAAATGCTAACTGTTTGACGACAGTGGGATTGTGGAACAGCACATTATCGTCCAGCGGAAACCAATTATTCGAATGAGGTTTTTTGGGCCTGAACACAAGCCATTCTCTTCAGAAGTTAGCCCAGTATTAAAATATATGTTTCACCGTTTGTCTGTCGGGACAGAATCCTTGTCAATTATCGCTTGTGAAATTCTTTTCAGAAATTTGTCCATATGTCTTCACGGTTTTTCCCTCAAGAATAAATATCTTACGGATTATATCTTTCTGATCAAAAAACATCATCAGCATGATCTTATGGTATCAGCATGATCTGATACCAAAGGCTGAATATTTCTGAAACCGTAATTAAACAGAAGTCTGAAACCGAAGATGTCGTGGTACATCTTATTCAACCTCTAGCAGATAACTGCTGTTTTCTCTCATTATAAGCAAAGCACCAAGTTTCATCTCCAGTTACTGTTAATTTGAAAGAATCAACATTAATGCCTGCCATTTGGATCAAATAATTTCCTTAATTTTCGTAATCCATGACAGCAGACGTTCACTGGACCAAAGCAAAATATTAATTGCATGGAAAACTGACTGCGAGCAGACGATATTTTAGGAAACTCAAGCTCATATGTTATACTAATAAATGGTTATCGTTTGGCAGGTTCCCTGGAATTTGCTACAAGATTTTGTTCTAAAACTTTTTAAACGCATGCCGCCCAGGCGGTTTAGTGGTTAGAGGAGCCATTTGCGATACTAAAAGTCCCGGGTTTGAATCCCAGAAAAAGAAGGCATGGTTGTAACTGTTCGTCCCTTCTAAGGAGGCAAAGGTGGCCCACCTACTAGGTGCCTCCATAATAATGTGACCAACATTTCTGGCCTTAGTTGTGGCCAAGCCAAAGTGTAATTAATTGCACAACATTTGTTCCACTATCACCTCAGCAAGTTTAGTGTTTCCTTGTCCTTTAATATGCAAAAGTGTTGTTATTGTTACCAATCTTACTTGTGTGACAAAAGTCAGCACAAGCCCACTACATTCATCATGGCAAGGAGTTAAAGAGACTGTCACTAACAAGAGCCTTGAGCACCATATATGTCACAGCCCGACTTCAACTCAGTTCCGCCCTCAGTTTTGAAAGATCCCTTTCCCTACCACTAACCTCTCGAGAGAACTTTCGGCTTGCCCACATTTAAGAGTACACCCATGTTGTACAGACACTGTGTATTTACAAACATCCATACCTTCTTCGGAATTCGAGCCCAGGACCTTCGACACGGCAGTCAACGTCGCTAACCACTCTCCCGGCTAGGGGGCAGAAGTGTTATTTTGATATACTTAAAATCATCTGCGGCAAAGCTTTGTTAAATCCTTAGAAAAATAGTGAAACCAGAATTAAACAGACGTTGATTTACTGTCTTGATAGCAGCGTGAAATTGTAAGAGATTTTGTGCGTTAAACAATGAGTCTAATGGACAAAGAATGCTGATTTTGCACTCACTGTATCTCGTCGTTATTCGTTGAATACCTCTTAAATCTTTATTTAACGGAAAATTTAAGGTTATTAGTTCATTTGAAAGTATGTATAAATTTGTCTAATACTTCAACTTATTTGAATAATTAAAAGAAATTGCTTGCCCTGTAAACAATTTCTTGATGAAAAACGATGTTTCTGTTTCAAATCGTAGATTTTATCGCCAAATTAAATTGAACCATAGGAGGGGAAAAGAAGAAACTAACGAACTATTTCGAATGCCCAAAGGGGAAAAAAAAAATCGAATTTTCAGCATTGTTCTATTAATCGAAACTGTTGTCGAAGAGCGCGCGCACCGAAAGTACTAATTACACACGCCGTTGACTTCAACTTCTTCTACACTCCCCTCTCCCCGCAACTTGCTCATACTTAAAAAAACTCACCTTCTCTCTATCCCTTTGACCGGTTTCGCCCACTCCGAACTGTGTACTGTCTTTTATTCTTTTCTTGACGAAACGGAACTGGCCAAACGATTATCTAGAAACACGTGATTAACACGCCTTAGCAGCTATCTCTCCCACCCCTCCCGCGCGCAGATTTTTCTGAGGATTTTTTTTTTTGGTTCTCCCCCCTTCCCAATTGCAACTTCTTGCAATCAGCCCCCCTCCATCCCCAATCTCTTTTTCCCATAATGCCTTTTAATGTTTATTATTCCAATATTCCATCGGTCAAAATCTCGGCCCCCAAACTTTGCCTGCATAACCCTCCGAACATTTAAAACTGGCAAGGCGCACACAATTACATAATTATAACGTACAAAACGTGTTATTTGCATTTAATCGTAGACGCTGGCTTTTGCAGGGCTCAGAAAAGAAGAGAGAGGATTTTCAACAGACGATTTTTTTTTTCTGCTTTTTTTGTAAATGACGATATTGGGTGTTGGGGTGTGCTGCTGCTTCTCTGCTACCAGGAGTTTTTTTAATAAGCCTTTTTGAAATTTATTATTATTATTTTCCTTTTATTTATATCATATTTGATCCTTTAAAAGATTGATGGATTTGTTGAAAGCTTTTGGGAGATCTTTTTAGTTGGTTTGCTCGAGGAGTAACCACTTTACATGATTTTGTAGTCATTTGTAACGACTATTTTTCTTTATAAATTACAGAGCGTAAAATCAAAAGTCTCTTTTCAACTTATTGATTATTATTTTTTTGATAAAATTTTACATCAGCGAGAAAATGTAATTGAATTCGCTTAAAATTCTTGAATGCGGGCGTAGCTCGCTGCATTTTCGAGTATGGCTGCAGTGGATACAAGAATGAAGTAAAACTCAATGTTTTTTTTTTTTTTTTAATTTTGTTTCACTGTACATAATAACATATACATATGTAAATTTTATTTACTTTTATTATATATATATTGTAATGTATTAAGGAATTAGGCAATTTTTACTTTCGTATAATTTTTGTGCTGATAACACTAACATGTATAATTTCCTTCAGGAAATTTCTTATTTACATTCACAACTTAATAATTAACAATTTGACACTAAAGGTTCGGTATGCTTTTCTGCATAAAATGATTAACCTTTTTATCAATAATCAGTTAATTTTCGTGAAAACCGCAATAAAAAAACTGTTTTTATTGTTGTTAACGAAATTTAATATTAATAGTAGATTCCATTTCATCTAAGTTACCTGTAATCAGCTATATTTTTCTCAAGATTTTTATCTTTGAATCAAATTTGTTGCCAGTTCTAGGATTTGATTTTTTGACTATCGCAGAAGAATTAACAGTGGATTCTGCAAAGTGCTATTAATTTCGGTTTGGCATTTTGCGTTGATTCTTTTTCTGCGTTCATTCACTTTTCAAGCTGTTGCCACCAAATTCAGTCATAATTAGTTATATATGGATCGGATTTGGTGACATATGGCGATTTCTCTGCAAATACTATGGAAAAGTTAGTCGGCAAAACATAGCCAATTGGCGAAATCTCTCCAGTTTAGCGAGAAAGCCATTAATTTTAAATAGACGTGTCTGGTAATCTTATTTTACCGGCAGAGCCTCGTCTCTTTCAAGCATTCCATGTTACATTATACAAAATATACTATAATTTCACTAAAATTATTTACATGCGTACAAAATTCGTAACAGTCTGTTGGTAAATATTCTGTAAATAGTTTGGGGCATACTGTGCTATGTACTAATTATTAATTTTTTTAACGTTTATTTTGCATTGCTGTTTTGTTTATATATACTTAATAATATAAAAAAACATTTTTTAAATTTTTTTCTTCTTTTGCAGGTAAGAACATCGATGTTTTCTGGTGTGTTTACAAATATGGAACTTCTTTTCAGTGCTTTTTGGCAGAAAGTAATGTATTAAGTATTCTATTGAAAGGTTTTTTCTCCATCTGCTGTTCATGTAGCGTAAAGCTTTACCAAATATTAATTAATAAACTTCTCTTTATTAGCAACTAATTATTAACTAAATAATTAGCTGTTAACAAAGACTCTAAAAGTTATTTTAAATAAAATGAAAAAGCTTCTTTCCAGACTTATGTGACATTTTAAGCGGAAATAACTACTTGAAAGAATATGTTTTCGAGGGTGGCCACTTTTCAGGGAGTGTCAAAATGAATAAATAAGCAAATTCGAAAGCCTTTCAGAACTTTTGTTTTATCCATTCCAAGCTTTCAAATAAAAGTAGTTTCGAATGTAATTAACTATCTGAATAAAAAGTTACTGTATGTTATTAATAACGCATGTTTTGGAACGTTTGTTAAATGCGTTAAACGATGAAATGTGCAATGATTATGAGGCAAAGACAAAATTACTACAATAGTGAAGATTTGAGGCATAAAGACTGTAAATAAATAAGATAATAAGACTAATGTTTCTTTCCATTCATCTCTTCTGACAGAAACAAGATTCATTCTTTAATCTATTTCAGCTTGATAACTTTTGAAATAATATTCTGTTTAAAATACATGCAGTTAATTTCTATTCTGCGTGGAGTTTCGGATATGATCTGCAAGTGTTCCAAATAGGTCTTTTCTTGTGTAGGGCAATACGCACCAAGCAATTTTCTCTAAAAACATATTTGCGCTAGTATGACACTTAGGAGAAACATTACTTTCGTCATCATCTCATTTTGACTGTAGTATTTTTTTTAAGATAAGAAATATGTGTTTTAGGTTAATTGTTTCAGTTGGCAAAGAACAAAATGGAATGACGCACTTAAATTTTAATCGACACTATTTACAGAGGTTGTTCGCACATTTTTTAGACGATTTTGCTTTGCTATAGAAAACTTCGACTGTTTGGAAATTTGTTTTTTAACCGCCGCAATATTTTTGAAAGTATTAATTATCATCTGTTACTTGACAGTTTTGATTTCATGCAAAATGGCGATTTTAAAGAAGCAGTGAATGGAAGGCTATGTCTGTACTCTTTCCAAAGAAAATTATTCGTTTCTAGTTATTACAAAACATAATGAAAGCTATGGTTTTTCGATATCTAAAGCTACGGTAGGCAATTTTGTCAACAGGAAAGGTAAATAACGTCAAAGTTTGGCTTCAAGTGAAAAAATTGTTCCAAATACGTATCCACGGAAAAAACAGAATGTTTCGAATTTTGCAAAGGTTGATCTTTAATGTTAAAAGAAGCTTTGCAAAATCAACGGAAAGTAGCAAAATCATTAAAATGCTCTATTAAAGTGTTCAACTGTTAAAAAGAGTGATTTAATGCTGATTTGAATCTTGAAAAGGCGAAAAGACGTAATGTGCGTTTTCTTTCTCTATGGCACATCACAGAACGCACTGCAGAATCCTTTATGAGAAACATTTATCTGAACAAAAATGAAAAAATGTCATAATAGATGAATCTTGGGTGTATTTAAATGACTACAATTAAAAGAGATCCAATTATTATCATCAAAGAGGAGAAAAAGTCTTCAAACATGGTTCAAGAAACCTAAAGAAAGTTTTTCAAAGGAATTTACGATTGTTGCTGATTTTTCACATAATGGCAAATTAAAAATAAACAAAGTAGAGAAAATGCTAAGATCAGTTCCATATGTTATCAAGAACATATTTTATACTGAATTTTCAACTATGGAACTCTTTCTCTTTACTCACAGTGCCATCAGTCAGTAGAACTGCATCAAGATAAAGAAAGCAGCCACAAGTCAAAATCCACTGTTAATTTCCAGGATAAAATGGAACAAGAAACGGTTAACAAGCAGGACTTAGAAGAGATATCTATTTATCCCTGTAACAAGCCCCATCATTTCACTCGTATCCCTACTAAACTTTATTCTGATGAATCACCCATGGATTTTTGCGCTTTTGTTCTCTTGAAAAGCAGATTGTCCAGTGTCGACCTACAGACCTCCTTGGACTTTGGAAAGTTATTCAAGAGGCATAAAATACCTGTTCCGGTATTAATAAAGGCTCTATTGTTTTGGTTATTAAATGGAACATTTAAAACAGAAAAATCTTAGGTAAAATTTTTGTGTAAATACAAGGAAAATCATCAAAAAAATGTGTGAACATCCTCTGTTGCAAACCAGAACACTATTATAAAAGATAAGAAAATGTTATTTATATGAGAATGCTCCTACAATCCTTACCAATTAAAACTGTCTAGCGTGTGCTGTTCTATAACTGAAAAGACCCGTCAAAAATATTGACATTCAATGTGTGCACATTTTTGTACAACTGGAGGCGCGCCGAAAACGGTTTATTAAAACGTAACGAACAGGATGCTGTAGAATAAACTAGAAAAGATAAGGATAACTCAAGAACATTATAATATAAATATATATGTAATAAACTTGGGAAGTTGATGGCTTACTAAGATGCGTAAAAGATGAAAAATCATGCAGACATGGGCGAATTCCTTTTTATTCATAGTTAGCAAACAGTTGATCTAACATAAATAAAATGGACGTTTATAGCGCCTTGTTCTGAAAAAATTTTTATATCGATGCCGATGAATTTGTGAAATATATCTGAAGACAGCAAGCAGCAGCGGCAAGTTGACAGATGCGAAGCGGAAAGCCGAATGTAACGTATTCAGAAGAAAACGTAGGAAGGAGATTTAAAAAGTTTCGATCATCCATAGAAATCGTATTCAGTGATTGGATGTATCGTATCTGCATTGCAGCGTTATGTAATGCAAGATGGTATGAAACGGATTAATTTAGAATGACGCAGTTTAGACTGATATATTATAAAGAGCTATTTTTCTTTAGGACAGTGAGGGGAAATACCCAAATTAAAATGAAGGATGAAAGGAGTGCACATTAAAATTAGAAGCTTGACTTACATCTTATATATGTATGTATATTGCATCATAAAGATGATACATTTTTAATAAATATTTTATTGCAATCACATATTGTGACGCATTTGATTGTATTGAAATAGCTTACATTGGCAAGATTTAAGTAATGAATATTCACAAACTGTTCAGCTCTATTTTTCAATAGTTACTGAAATTATTTACGATTTAACTATAACAAAAAGAGAATAATATGTATGGCCTTGACACTAGGCTTTTCTTCCCTCTGTTGTTATATTCTATCCCTGTGGTATTTTTCGTTGCAAGTGCTCAAAATATCGCAAGTGTTTTGGAGGAGGTGTTTTGGTGCAAGGAGCCAGGCCTCTTAATAATGATAAGGATGATTATTTCTCTGCAAATGAATTTGCTTGAATTTAAAAACATCTCCATTATCAAGAAAATTGTTTCAGGCAATGATGTCATTGCATTAGATGGGTTCAAACGTAAGTAAATTGATATAATTAACAAACATCAGCTTTGTGAAACTAATGGAACTGGTGAAACCTAAATGGCCGTGATCCATCACCATTTTTGTAAATTACAATTTCTTTTTATATAGATTAGACTTGTGTGAAGGAATACCTGAATCATTCGTTCAGAAACATGTATGCAAATATGACACATTGATAACAAAAAAGACCTTGAGTATAAGTTCCCTCCCCTTTCTTCCCTCTTTTGTAAAATTTCAAAATAATGATCCATTTCGATTTTCTATTTCAGTGACTCATTCACTTTCTGATCTTTCAGTTTCAATACCAGTAGAAGCCACCAGTCCAGTTGTCATAACAAGTCAATCCATTTATCATAAAAAGATAACTGTTTTCAGACAGAACTTTATTGTTTTTACTCATATCGTAATAGCTTTCCAGGATACTGATGAATACACACAGACATTGTTAGAATTGTCTTAATAGCTGATGCATCGACTTAACTAACTCTTTGGTGGACATGACGCAAATGAGCTATTATGAAACAACTTAAGTGGAAATTTCAGCATAAACACGATACTTTTTGTTTTAATGTAATGTGTTAAACAAAATGTATTTTGTATTGTAGGCTTTTAATTGATGCAGCATGGGTCAGTTTTGACAATACAACAGGCAACTGCAATCATAAGACTTAACGTGATAGAATTCCAGCATTGAAAACGATATTGTAAAACAAAACATGTTTAATGAAATGAAATATGTTCTGTATTGCAGAGCTTTTACAGACCTGTTGATCCTTTATTTTTTTAGAAAGGGGGGGGGTTACTGTATAAATCGTAAAACCAATTGCTGTGGTACAGCCCTTTCTCTTCGATGGTAATGATGCATTAAAAATCTCCCAATTCCTCGGGCATTGTACGTCAAATTGTTATTCGGGCGTACTTCTACTTTTAATTTATGCGACAGGTTGGACGGCCGAGGTTAACTCGGGCATAGCTATAAAATAATGCGTGTAGAAAAAT
>KK118150.1:519132-536531 GCA_000611955.2 Stegodyphus mimosarum | reverse complement strand
GGAGGGCAGTTGAACAAAAAAAAAGGCGACATTAAACTGGAGACAGGCTCGTAATCTTTCTTTAGCTTTGATGACCTTGGCATCGAGATAGCAAGTTGCCAATGGCTTCGCAGGTAAACCCTGAATCTGGGGGCGCGCCGGTGGGGTACCGAGGGTTGGGGGGGAATTGGCTTTTGGAAAACTATATTTTTCTGACTGTCCTCCCACGCCTCTTCTTCTCACCTTTCTTTTTCTTCCGAAATTTGTTACCATCATAAAGGAAATTTACGAGTTTCTTGCGGTAACGACCTTCCAACCGCTGGTGAAGTTGGAACTGTTTCAGTACATCCTTAACCATCGTTCTTCTCCTCCTCATGAAAGTTGAGGATTCTTTAAAGTGGCAAAATTCTACTTGACCCCTTGTGATTGTTGCAGTGTCGCCTGGCGGCGGTTTTCTGTTGTTTTGCATTTCGTATTTGCTAATTTAGGAGGTAGACGGCTGCAGTAAATTTTATAGCTTAGATCGTTTCATCACTCCTGTGTTGATTGCCAGCGAGTTCGGACTATCTTGACAGCATCCATTTCATAAAGAATTCTTTAAGTGCCAGTTTATAAGCTAATGCGTAGATATGATGATCTTAGGAAGGGAAACAAAGAAATGGATATTTTCGTTTGAGACGTAATAAATGTTGTTACGGTTTTGAGAGGGGGTGGAGATTTTATCCTTTTATTTATTTTCTCTGTATTATTTATTAATACTGTGTCTTGCCCAATATTAATGTTTAAGAGTAATGCATTTAAGTGGCGTCTTAATATTTTGCTAGTGGACGCGTTTCACCTCATGTCTTAAAACTAGATGATTTTTTTTTTTTTTTAATCTAACGTAAGTTTTCATAAGCACAAAAGTTAAGAGAAACTAAAAAAAATACTTCAAAATTATAATCATTAAAACAATTGCAACGAAGTACTTTTTTTATTCTTAAAAACTCTTTCTAGGTTTTTAACCGTAAAGTAAATAACATATTATAAATGTGAACTTTTCTTATTCTTTCTTTTAAACAGCATTACCTTAGTCTAGGAAAATTAATCTACGTTAATGTATGGAAAATAAATTTGAATCTTAAGGAAACCTTAATATTTTTTTTTCTTCCAACTCTTATAATTACGTATTTAAAAATACCGTACGTTTTTCGCTCCCGAACATAATTCCGGACATAATTAGAAATCCAGGAACTGTCCGGTACAATTCAGGATGTTCTGGTAGTACTGCTTACAAGTTCCTTTATATTGATACCATAGAAATTAAAAACAATTAAATTCAAAATACAGGAGAATGACTTGTGAATGGTTAATATTAAGTAACAGTAATAAATATTTGGTTTATGAATCCAGGAGAAGTAAATTGATCTGGGGGAGGAGGAGGGGGGAAACCCTAACAAGCTAAGCATGAACGTTGCCAAACTGTTTAAAAAAAAAAGTACACAGCGATTTCTCTCCGCCATTTTATAATAAATTGGGCTTTTTTTCTAAGTACGTGAATGAATGGGGGAATGCTAGAATTGTTATTGTAATGGCAACTAATTCAACAGGGTGTCTAAAAGGTTAAAACACTCAAAAGTACGAGTCATTCAACTTTTGCTGCCGAAATCAGTTCTTACTGAGCAATTAAGCATGGATTTATATATACATACTATATTAAAAAGGGGAATTGAAATCTAGAAGAGAATGAGCTAACTGTTGTAATACAAAATAGAGTTGACTGGTCAGAATTGTTTACATCACTTCCTGATTTATGAAAATAGAAATAGCTGCAATGAGCAAGCGTCATCTGCAGGTAAACACGAAAGTTAACTGAGAAAGAATAACATACTTTTTCTTAACATAAACTCTACGGCGCTTGTGTACGGAAGGGGGGAGAGAAGTTTTAAGATATAAAAGATACTTTTTTTTTTTTATCAGCGGTTCACGTGCACGTTTTCTTCCTCTCCCTATTACGTATTCCCCGCAGCAATGACGTGACTGACAGAGCTTTGGAGGCGTGGTTTCATGACGTTCTTATGACGTCACCTATTCCGTCATCAGTTGAGGTAGAACTCGTAGACGTTCTGCTATTCTTATTTATTTATTTATCTAATTTTGTGTGTTAGTTAACATAAACAAATTGTAATTTAGCGTTATTTTGCTGAATCATTTATTTTGAAGCTAATTTCGGTTTGCTAAAAGCTAGGTTCCCTAAATTACAACTGTTTAAAAGTTTAAAATTTTGTTATGTAACTTCATAACAGTACCTGTTAACTATTAAAAAATTTTAGATAATTTTGTTTTAGTTAATTAAGCAGAAAATTTCAAAATTGCATTAATATTTTTAAATGGGCAATTGAAATTAACATTTTATGGCTGGAATGGCTATCGTTTAGTGGCTTCGTTAGGAAAAAAGCCTTACAACATTATTTATTGACACATTCCGTATTTTAAATGTTAATTTATGTTTGTGTTATTTTGCTCTTTAATTTCTAATTTATGTTTGTTGTTTTATTAGATCTTTTAAAATTTTATTATAATCATATTTTTGTTCGTAAACAATGCAGTTTACTGAGTATTTGTTTTACTTTTTGGAACTTTAAATGCTTTTAATTACTGCGAAATTATGTTAAGTTAATGCAAATACAAAACTTATTTTTTATAAACTATATTAAAAAATGGTACCTGCTATTCTATAATTTTTTTCTTACAAATCAATACTACTTTAGAAAGTGGTATTTACATTTCTAGCAATGTATTTATTTCATACTAAGCAAGACATCGATGTCGATACATTTGCACTTAGGTTAACAGCGAAATATGGTATTTTTTAATGTTGGATTCAGTCAAAGAATACTACAGGTAGAATACTGCTCTTTCAATAGATAATGTATGTTTAAAGACTTTTTTTTTTAATCTAAAAACATTGTGGCTATGGAAACCGCTTGATCACGTGACTTACTACATTTTTCTGCCTGTGTTAGCTCCTTCGCCTATACTATACAAATGAAAATAATATATTTAGCCAGAAATGGTGTAAGTGTAATAAAACGTTTCTTTACAGTATGCAAAACTAAAAACGTTCAAAACTGTTAAGTTGTTAACAATAGTCTTTTTTTTTAACTGGGAATTAGAGAAGTAGTTTGCTTTCAAATCTGTTATACATGGAAAGCTTTTACACAGCTCATTAAGAATTGCTTTGTAAATATCCATTTAATCGAACAACATAAATAAAAGGCTCAGAGAGACAGAAGAGGATAAACAAGTACCGTCCACATCGAAAGGAAGATTTTCGTCGAAGTAAATTTGTAATAAATATCTGAATATTCGATGTCGTCTTAAGCAGTGTTGCGCGCGAAAACGTGCATGGAGTAAAGAATAAATCAGCCGTTCCAGCTTTCCTTATGTTCTCAGTTTAACTGTTGACCAGTAGTCAGCCACGAAAACTCAAAAGTCAGTAAGTTTTTTATCCATTAGTATGTAAACAGTAACTTCTGAATAGTGATTTTTTCCACCCTCCTGCATGTATCTGCTTAATGTAATTGTTTTCTGCGTGTTATAATAATTTAAGTCACATAAACTCTATCTACGGTGGCCCATCTGTTGCTAAATTTAATAACGCAACGTTATATTACGAAGCTATGTATTACAGATTTGTTAGAGAGTTCTGATTGTTCCCTAATTTCCGAACGGTATTCAGCTAGTGGTTGCTTTGTGCTGCCTTGCGTCTTGGGTGTAAATCTTAGGTTTTTGCTTCGGAAAAACAACTGTTCAACGTTCTAGGTAGAATCCTTATTCGCGTCTTTGTTACTTTGCTCCTTATTTCCGACTTGCGTTGGTTTATGTAAGAACTTGCATTTGTATCTACAAATGATGCTTCGTACCAGCAGATTGTTTCAAATTTTATGATAGTCTAACTTTAAATTATTCAATTCCGTCGCGCCTAATAAACAAACTTTTACCTTATTAAACATATCACCAACTAATCTAGTAACCTAACTAGTAAATGCAGAATAGGTATTTGAGGAATTGCTGCTAGTTATTGTAGGTTATTGGAACATGGGAAGGCTAGCTGCTTAAAGGGAAGATCTCAGAGGTCTTTCTAAGGAAAATGGGCTTTATTCGTGTGACACTCCGAGAAAACCAATAGCTAGTTCGCATGAGATCGAATCGAGGTCGATTCATCCTTCGTAACTGCTCAGTCATTGAATTATCGCTGTTGAAATCCTTAACTAATTTCAAAATAAAGACACACAGACTTACTGTCATTTCTTGGAAACTGCTATTGATAACTGGCAGTGTAAAACGGTATGAGTAAGATTGAGGCTTCTGTCAGTGTAGTGGCAGAATATAACTTCTTGGGCTCGTTGCATATATGTAACATGAGTTTGTTGCAATTATACAAGTCGAAAAGTAGCACTACCAAATTCTGTCACCTGTAAGCGTCGTAAAATATAATGGATCACTTATTGTACAGTTAGTTAGCTCGTTCAGTATTTTTGGTCCGTAGAATATTAAGAATGTTCGGTGTTTGCAGTTTTTATGTTTGTCAACTACGCCTATTTTCCAC
The DNA here is from genome assembly GCA_000611955.2 of Stegodyphus mimosarum. Classification (NCBI taxonomy): domain Eukaryota; kingdom Metazoa; phylum Arthropoda; class Arachnida; order Araneae; family Eresidae; genus Stegodyphus; species Stegodyphus mimosarum. The sequence goes on along the minus strand of KK118150.1, from coordinate 531,961 downwards.
CTATTTAAAATGTTTTAAATGTAAAGGCCGACTGCTTGTGTACTCTGGACTCACTTTTCTACGAACTTCCAATTTACGAGTTGTCGCATTGGTCCCAAAACGTTTATGGATTTCTGTTGTGGTCCAGAAAGGTTTGTGGAAAGTGTGGTATTCTCGTTCACGAGTCTTTGATTTTATGGTTTTCTTTTGCCTTCCTTGTGAGTTCGTAAACTCGAGTCTGTTGTATTTTGGATTTAGACGACACAGAACGATCATTTTTTAGGTAAAATGGTTAGCTACCTGAATTATGTTATAAATATTTTTGTGGCCTACCAATGAGCCAATGACTGCCAAATATTTTTGGTTCGTAGCCCTAATGGTACATTAGAATTTGTTCACGCTGTACTTAGGCGTAGGTAACAGCCATAATGCGCAAATGATCTATAGTTAGGTCACAAAATGTAACAAAATATACTGATAAATTAAGAAATCATGTATGAAATGAATGAATAATTTATTTGAAACTCAGAAACACTTTGTACAAAATGTACTGAATAAGTATAAATTTGTAAGTAATCAAATCATTGAATAAATGAATAGCAGTTGGAAAAAGATGTGCATTTTTTTCGTAGCATATCTTTTGAAATCTTCGACTTAAACTTGACACAGCCACCACATTTCCTGTTCAGTTTTTTCTTACGGATCTTTCATTTTATCAAAATGATTGTCGAAAACACCGGTTTGCATGACCATAAAAGTTATGCATCATTTAAAGGTATTAGTTACATCCTTGCTGTCAAATTTTGAAATCAGTGTACTGTCGCAAGGCAGTTTAATGAGATTTCCTCCTACTGAGTAAATCTAAGTGGAACTTTGAAAGGGATTTGAATCCGCATGAACTTGTTGGTATATATTTCCTTCAAAATAATTTTCATACCAATTTATAAGCACATAGGGACTTTTTAAAAACGATGATTTGTATATTGTATGTGTTAAATATTTTTCTTATCAGATCACCAATATACCAATTCTTGGAGTATAAAACCACGTGGCGTAATTTTCTTTTTATGAAACATATAGAAATGGATGCTTTGGCTCATAGTTTGGAAAGCTATGTTTTAAACTATTCCTGTAATGCAAAAGTTGCTGATTGCGTTTTCGGAATATAACAGTTAAAGAGATTCCGGAACATAAATTGAAGTTCTTTGGACACAAATTTTCTCTAGAATCTGAGCCCGGTCTTAGCTGTCTATGTTCAGAAAATCACCAGAACATTGAACATATATTAAAATTTTTCGATTGCAAGTTTTCTGGGCTCAGTTTTTGTCGTAGGAACTTCATACCATTGAACATACGTCCAGTCGTAGGAACTTCATACCATTGAACATACGTCCAGTCGTAGGAACTTCATACCATTGAACATACGTCAAAGCTCTTTGATTGCAAATTTCTTCAAAACGTGTGCGTAGTTTTTACTTTCTGTGCTCATAAGGTCTACAGAAGTTAACACCATTGAACATCTGTCCTTTTCGCATAATAGCGGTAGCCGCTGGCATCGTTGACAATTAAAACGGACACGTCTATTTTGCATTCACACGCAATATCTGTCCCACCCGTATATAGCTTTTCAGAGAAATCCTCTGTCATCATTGATTGCAGTTCTATTCTTTGTTGTTTCGGGTGTCATACCGCATTTTGTTTGTTGTTCTTTTTTTAGTTTATCTGTCATTATTATTGTTTTTTTTTCCCCCGCCGATCGCAGTTTTCTCCTGTTCACCCGTGACAAAGCACTTTGCATGTCACACCGCATGGTGAGTTTGCCTAAAAATGCGGAAACATACCTCTAAATGTAAATGGAAGGCTATTCGTTTTCTTTTTTTTTTCTTCTATAAATCGATGCGCGGATCTTGTTTTAGTATACAAATATTTAGATTCGGGTAGCTTTAGATCTTTTGTTGGTATGTTAATAAAGTGGAAGGGGGGAGATAATAGTACCTGCGTGGATAATTCCTGTTTCCTTATTTGAGAAAATATCTCTTTCGGGTGACATAGATAACGCCACTTTTTTTTTTTTAATTGATACTGCCTGATTTTGATGTTCAAAGCAACCTCGCAGTAATGTTCTCTGCAGCTACAGTTACTTTTAGATCTGAGTTATTCTGAGTGATCTTTTTTGATTTACCAGTAGTCTGAATACACATTCGTTAGAAACTCTGCTTTTTAACTTCCGAGAATCTTTATCTGAGCTGCAATAAACGATAAGATACGATATGTGCAGCGGCAGGGTTGCCGACGGTCACATAAAAGATTAAAAATTTTACAGTGAGAATTCGATATGAAGTTGAAGAATTTTATGAAGAAGATATGCGCAGTAAAACCTCAGTATTTCCATATGCTGTTACCGAGCTTTTCACACCAAGAGAGATCAATTGATGACTGATAGCATACCGACTTTCAGGACTGATTTCAGTGCTTCGAACGTTTTCGAAGCTCAAGTGTATTTTCAGCTTACAAATTAACAGTGTATAAGCACTTATGTAGCATTCCTGTTTTTCCCTTCATCGGAATATTCAATACTGTGATATAAAGTATGGTTTGTGATAAGTATTTTGTCCGACGGTAGGCCTGATGTATCTCTTCTAGGTATATTAAATAGGCTACGCTAGACTTATGATCTTCAGTTGATTAAGCGTGCATAAGTTTAATTTTGAACTTACGAGGGGTTTATCTGAATGTAGACTTGTAAGCCGAGAAGCACATTGTACAGTATTTAAACTTATTGTTTAAAAAAAATCGGCAATTGATTGCCATAGATTTTGAACAAAACTCTATCGATTTTGAGGAAGAACAGATATAGGGCCTTTCTCCTCAGCAGCAAAAAATTTTTGACTATGTAGTTTCTTTTTTGCCTAATTTAAAATTCTACTTTGGCACAGTTCTTTTAGAATTACGTGTGCACTGCTTTAGGTGGAAAATAATTGATGCGAAGAATGTTAGTCATATGGAAGGTAATTAAATTATTATCTCAGAAGTTATTTATGTAACTGGAGTATGCTTTCTTTTGTCCTTTTCGAAGCAGTTCAAGAAATTCTCGTTTAAGTCCTCCTTTTTACGGAGCCCTTCCCAAAAATGTCCGGTTCCTGAAACATAGGCTTTGTCTATAAGATTTATATATGTACCCCCGATGTGTAACTGAGCCAGTTTCCTTTAGAAAATGTTCCATGATGCCATCCTTTCCCATAGGCAAAGAACTTTAGCGTATTTTGCCATTTCTGATTTAGTCGCGGTAACCCCCTTTGAATACATTATTTTATTTTCCCTTATATACCAGTGATGTAAATATGTTCCATTGAACCCTTACATTTCCGTGAAATGTTTTCAAGAGTAGCACAAAATTAGCGTATTGTAAAAACAATAATACTTAGAAGGTGATTAAATTTGAGTGTTGTTTAAAAAGCTGCTACTGTCTTTTCATTTATGAGGAAATATTTATGGTAGGCATCGTTCGCAAGAGATCCAGTGAAGGAAAAAAAAAAGAGTAACTGTTTTGAATAAATAAGATTTTTCTTCATTAAATGTTTAATGCTCTTTAAAAGTTTCCACAGGTTAATTTGCTATGGAATATTCTTTTCACAAGTTCCTTTCTCTCCACTATTGGCATGACTAATTCGAGCAACTAACTCATTTTAAATATATGATTTTCTTATGTCTTGAATTTCTGAAGATTAATTCTTAAGCTAGTTGACCTATCAACTGCTTCCTTAAAATTATTTAAAGTCTTCAAATTGAACTGATATTCGAATACAAAACCGCATAGCAATTTTATATATTTATTTTTAGCCTAAAAAGGCAATTTGCCCAGAAGGGCTATTAATTTCGTTTTGGCATTTGGCGTTGGTCACTATAAACGGCGTTTCCCTTTTCAAATTGTTGTCACCAAATATGAGAGCCCTGTATTATATTTAAAGAAATGAAATGATGAGGAATATGCATGAATGTATGTATGTTTCTCGCACTGCGAAAAAACAACGGTAGCTAGAGACATCAAATTTTGAATTACGTAGTCCTCCACTCGAACATGAGTATCTGGAAGCCCGAATTCGGACTTTGTTTTATTATCTATTTCATAAAATTTTAATGAATTTTCCATTAACAAGCTGAACGATTTCGAAGCGAGCAATGGCAACTCTGTACGGGAGGGGAGGAATTCTCTCCAGCATGCAAGACTTTGTATCGGAAATTCTAAAGATATGCTCTTTTTAAGTATTTTGTGATATTTCTGTTGAAGGGAATTTTATGGTTTAATTGTGAAGAACATGACATTTAATAAATAAAGGTAACACACGAAACGTTAAAAAAAAAAAAAAAAGAAAGGGCCTCCTTGAACATAATGGAATAGCTTTCAGATTTTTTTGTAATTTTTTTTTTAATTTTAAAATTTTTAATGGTAAGTTCTTTTAGGGTGTTAGACTACAAGTTGAAATTTTCGTATAGCAATTATTATTATAGCTAATAATAAAGTTAGCATTAACTTTCTGTTTTGATAGTATCTGTCACATAAATTTCAGCCTTTCCTTGAATTTGCCATTATATAAGCAAATATTAAGAAACACTGTCTGCGAGACTGCTGTTAAATTTTCGAACTAGGTTAGGCATTAAAACTTTCCTACGTCAAAATCATTTTGTTACTTTACTCCTTCTGTTATTACAAAACACCTACACTAGTTGCCGTTCTTTACGAAGTCGCACTTTTTTTATTTGGCAAAATAGGATAAAATGAAAACTATTCAAACCACTGTCTCATTACAATGATAATAATAATAAAGAAAAAAAAATATTTAAAAATGAGAACGGCGCGACCTGATAAAGGACAAAACAAAAAGCGCATTAAAAGAGGAGGGGGGAGGAAAATGTATTCAAACTTGGCGAAACTAAATATTAGATCTTTAAGCCACAGTCACTCGTAATCCATATTCACCGTTCTAGATGACAGAGAGTTAGGCGACGACAGATCACAATCTTCCAAGCAGCTTCAGTCCTTTGTTTTGGGAAACAGCGGACTGCGGGTGATTCGGACACAAAATGGCGAATGGAATTACCTCACAATGGATAACAATGTAATGTAAATACATCTCTTCAACCATACCCGTGAGACAAAAGGCAAGGAAAAAAAGGTCCTTGCGGCGGGGGTGTAATTTGGCTCGTGATTAGAGCGTACTTAAGGTGATTGAGCGCCTGGATTTAAAAAGCAGAATTGTTGACCCACAAAGATAATGCTGCATGGATTAGAACTTAATGTGCGCCAATTACGAATGATATACAGATATTTAAATAGACGAACAAATACCTTAAAACCGGATGTGGATCATATCCAGTTGGATGCATACATTTAACGCACGCGGAAATAATATATTCTTACTTCTATATAATACGTTTCTGTGAGTGTGTCTTTTGAAAGCAGAAGGTACTGAGCACCTAAGTCAACTATTGCTTATTCTTAATTATTTCATATCTATGAACGATGATGTGAAGGTAATTGCTTAATTAAGCAAAGGCACCCTGTAACCCAACGTCTTGGTCCTAAGTCAGAAGTATAAGATAAGACTGAAATTGGACTACGGAAATATCGGGAAGCCTTCAAAAAGTTGTTGGCGCTTTTGTACAAGCCGGTTTCTGTTTCCGGTTTTAAGACAAAATCCTGCATTAAAGTTCCAGCACTCCTATACAGATGAATTTATAACTTTAAAAAAATCTTCATAAATGTGGTGGCACTTTTGTATCGAGTATTTGTTACGCGAGTAGAACTGTCATTTACTTTGCTGATGAGAACGGAAATTTAAACCCTTACCTGCGAAGGAGCGGTAAAGTCGCTGAACACTGGTAGTTCTGACCGGATTCGAATCCCAGCGAACGAGCTGGCTGCATGGTCGTTTTCGTGGTTTTCTCCATGTGTAAACGTAAATGAGAGCCAGTTTCCATTAGGAAGTTCTCCTCGAAGGCATCCTTTCCTTTAGGCAGATAACCCTCATGTTCTTTGCCGTAGTCAAATAAATTAAACCAAACCTCTGTGGAAGGCTACTTTTGACGCTTTGAATATCTTAAAGGTGCGGTACCTTTAATGGTGAAACATTCTTATGAAGCAATCCTGAAATAGAATTTTGAAATATTTTTATGCAAAGAGAGTTGTTGAGCAAAAAAGAATATTTTAAGAATATGTGTGATACGTTTAAGGGTATTTCGTCATAAAGCAGTATAAAAAATTTTAATTTCCTATTTAGTTGATTTTCACATTCGTGTTCAGTTTGTTCTGGTTCTTATTTTTTAGGTTCAATATGATATTGTAATATTGCTTCAAATGGTATTGTACGAAAGACTTCTGCATAAAAACGTACAAATTATTATTCGACAAATTACTAATTTTATTTATGTAATCGCTTTGGCAATTACATCACTAATTTCTGAATTAGTAATTGCCAAAATAGGGTTGTTATTCACCAGTACATAGAGGACAATTTTCGATAGGTCGGAAGGATTACTGATGTACTTTTTTTTGGGGGGGAGGACCATGCATATGCTCTTGAAGTTCCGAATTAATTTATTATAGTGGATGAATTGTTAAGTTATATCTTTGTTTTTTAATTTCGGAGGTTTTCTTCATAACCCTTGGCAGAGCAATTCTTTGCATGCTGGGAGCGAAATTAAAATTCTGGTAAACACTCTGTCGGAGCATCAGTGAAATGAAGATGATTGGGCTTGTGCAGTTATTAATATGTGAATTATTAAAAGTAGATTTCATATTCTCATGTATTCGTGAGTGGTGAAGTTGTGCATTTAAAAGAATAATTCATTTTCATAAAATATTAATTATGTAAAGTATGATAAAATGCATATCAATTACAATTGTATTACCCGAAATTTAAGTTAAAATGAAAGAGTTAAAATGGGAAATTAAGAGAATAATAGCTGTATTAAAATCATTACCTGAGACACAGAATCAACGGGCACATAAGATGACACTTGAAGATACTTTTTTTCCTGTAAATAAAATTAAATGCCGTGTCTATATTAAAACCTTTCCAGGAAAAATATGTTGTTTATTAAAAATAACTAATTGGAATAAAAATATAGTCGTTTTCATTTTTATATTGAATATTATACAATTTAAAAGTGATTTTGAAAAAATCACTAGAATTTAAATGAAATAGTCTAATTTTATTAAAATGATAATGATAATGAAATAGTTTAATTTTATTAAAATGATGATGAAATAGTCTAATTTTATTAAAATGATAATATTATTTTAAATCAATTTAAAATTGGGATCATGTAATAAATTCATGTAATAATTGTAGCATAGTAGCAGTATTGAAATTCTACGAATAAAATATACGTATCACGTGTTTAAATCGAAATTTCTGTTATAAGTCTTTCATTTATGCTCGTTTTTGAGCGATTCTTTGAAAGATAAATAAATGGTATATAAAACGATGCTTTGCTGTATTAATTAATTTTTGTAATTCTTGGATTCAGTTCTCGTGGCTGATACTGCTGGCCTTTACATTTTTTCTCTTGGGTGATGTCAGTAGGAGATAGTTCAACTTAGATAGTCTTCTAAAAGGCACCCCATTAAGATTCATGGGCCCACTACCAGTCGAGTGGTAAATTCATTGAATACTGGTAGTTCGATCAGGGTTCAAACCCGGCGAAAGGGCTTGTCGTGTGTCATGTTTTTCCCCTTTTGAGAAACGAATACGAGCAAGCTTTTCTTAGAAAAATGTTCCACGAAGTCATCTCTTCTCTAGGGAGATAGCCTTAGAATGCTTTGCATAACTTAACGTAACCTAGCTTTAAAGTTGATGATTTCTATGTGCTTCCTTGCATTTACTATCTACTCATGATGGTTGTTTTGTAACGTGTATACAAGCCAGCTTCCCTTAGAAAGCCCCTCCAAGAATGCATCCCTGAGGCAGATAACCATAGTGTTCTTTGTCGTTTGGTTTTATTGGTTTTATGAGATTACGGCAAAGCCTTGACGGCTATCTGCCTGAGGGATATCTTCGTGAAGGACTTTCTTACGGAAACTGGCTCGTAAACACGTTACACATGGAGAAAACGACGAAAACGTCCATGCAACCAGCCCGTTCGTGGGATTCAAATCTCGGACCGATCTATCAGTGTTTAGCGGCTTTCACCACTCGGCCGGTGGTGGGCGTGTTCTTGTCTTAATCTCGATAAACCAAATTAAAGCAAACTACTAAGGATGAGGTTCTATTTAAATGTTGTGGCATGGGAAATTCTTCTAGAAGACTTTAATAGTGATCAAAAAATTGTGCTTAACCTAATGTGAACTTGTAGAGGCATTAAGTTTATTTCGGAACCGGAAGCATGCAAACCTGCCAAATTTACGCCAAAATTAACTGGATTTAGCGACTGAATAGGAGAGGTCCAAATCTAGGTGGTGACGAATTATTGTTCATTACATTTTATTTCCGGCAGTATTTCTAAATTCATTAGTTTTATTTCGGTGCGAAAAACATGAAAAATCAATAATGACCACCTCGGAATTCAAGATCTCCCAACTGCAGCCGGATATGCTTCATGCTACAATATGAAGGCGCATAATAAAGAAGGATAAAATTCCTTACATATTACAAGTTAGAAATCTAGTTAATTGTATCAACGCTCTAAGTACAGCTCCCCCCCCCAAAAAAAAGAAAAAATAATTGATTGATTATAAGTAAAACTTAAACGAATTCTAGGGGTAGCCCAAAAGGGTGCGTTAAGGCTCTTTTACTCTCGCTGATCTCCCAGTCTACCGGTCTGCTCTTGCACTCACTCCTGCTAACCTCCCTCCTTTTTTTAACTTTATAATTAAGTATAGTTTTCTTAGCGCTTACGCCACATACAGTTCCACAGCAAAATTTTTAAAAGCTGCATAGCACCAGATGTTTAGAATTCCTGATGCAGCGTTAAATGTTGGCATTTTCTATTTTTTCCCCCAATCTTTTCTTACTTCATCATATCAATGTTTAGGTTTCTAATCACAAAATATTTAAAAAGAGCATATCTTTAGAATTCCCCATAAAGTGTTAGAGGTTTGCGTACATATTTTTATATTCGCTATATTAGTTCTTTAAATACTAACCGCTCGCGCGGATAGCAGAATAGTTATCATAAAAAAAAAGTATAAAATGGTTTTAATGAGTGTAATTTCATAAAAGTATTGAATGTTTCTAATTATATCTCATGATTTTAATAAATGTTGATTTAAATAAATCGCATTAAACAGTTTAAAAAAAGTATTTTTAAGAACTGTGTTTATTGCTTTAAAATCTCTTAGTTTATTACTCAGTAACTATCCAGATTAAATCTGAAAGTATCTTAGGCTTTACTGAATGGCAACACGACGTATAGAAGGTAAAAGTATTTTATTTCTGTCTGCGGTAATACATTGCTTTCGTAGGGCGGAGTTTGTGTATTAAAATTAAAATATAAATATCGTACATTTTTTTTAATGGCAACAGTCAGACACTCTGGCGATAAAAATGTTTTATTTCGAACAGTGTTGCACTGCTCGCATTCAAATCTTTGACTTTGTTAATCGAAAATTGATTAAAATTTTACAAAATATGAAATAAAAAATAATAAAACAAATTCGCAATTCAAAATTCGGGCTTCCAGGGGCACGTATTCGGGTGGAAAATTACGTTATTCAAAATTTAGTGGCTCTAGGTACCGTCGTTTTTTCACAATGCGAGGAATGTACATACATACATGCAGATGCTTCTTCATTTAGTTTCTTTAAAAATAATATAGAGCGATAATATTTGGTGGTAGCAGTACGAAGATTGTTATGTCGTTTATAGTGGAACGACATAAAATCCTATTTGGAGACTGATAGCGCCTTTTGAGCTACAGAGTTTAAATTATGCATAAAAAAATAAATAAATATAACTAAAAATAGAAAATATGAAAGCTTTCAGATTCTACATCACGCCCAAAGGGGCTTTTTTTTTAACGTTTTGTATGTTACCTTTATTTATTAAATATCATGTTCTTCGCACTTAAATCATAAAATTCAATTCAACAGCAATATCGCAAAACAATTTTGGAATGAGCGTATCTTTAGAAATTTCGATAGTCCCGCGCGCTGGAGGTAATATTTTTTTTTGTCTGACAAAATATGAAATAGATAATAAAACAAATTTCAAATTAGAGCTTCCAACTGCCCATATTCGGTGGAGGATCGCGTTATTCAAAATTTGCTGGCTTTTAGGTATCGTTGTTTTATCACAATGCGAGAAACATACATGCATTTATGCAGATTCTTCATTATTTAATTTCTTTAAATATTTGGTGCCAAGAGTTTGGAAAGTGAATCAACGCAAAATGCAAAAAAGAAATTAATAGCCCTTCTGGGCTAAAAAAATGAGAGCGGAAAATGAAAAGGTAGTGCAATAGAAGTCCAGAAATCCGCAATGCTTGGGACCAGAGGTTGTGCGGATTTTAGGTTTTCAGGACAGAAAAGCCAAATCATAATATTCAGACTAAAAGTGCAAAATAATTAGGCATATTAGATACATTTACTTAAATTATTATGTACAATAATATACATTATTTTATTATATGCTTTAAATTATATATATATATTATTCATTTATATTAGTGATTACAGGAATATTTTAAAGCATTAAGGACATATACAATAGAGACGTGTAAAAATAAGGGATACTAGTAAAGCATAAAATATTTCATTTTTTTTTTACTTGTTTCAAATATTTTTCTGATGGAGGTTTGTTTTAAAACTTAAGGTGCTCTAAAGTAAGTTTTGTTTTGTAAATTCTACAGATAAAAATCTCTTGCTCTCTTAAATATAATCTCTTGCTCTGTGACACAGCTTTGTTGTTCTAAATGTTTTAGGTATTTTTCACCATATTCCAAACCCTCATTAAAAGATATTTTCTCACTTCTATCAAATTCATTATCTGTGTCGGTGTCGGAATTGTTTTCTTGCTGTGGCGACTTCAAAACAGAGCCAATGATTTCATCATCGGTTATCTGATATGCCAGTGTTGGCTCATCTGAACACATCATCCATACTAAAAACTTCTTCTGGGCTAAGATCTTTTTTCTGCCACTAACACAGAATCATTATTATTCGGTAATTATAACATCGTTATTGGATAAATATTTTTTCTTCGGTATTTCATTCTCCATTCTGCAGTTTCTGGAACCTATAAATTCAATGTTTATATTTTGAGAGGCAGTGCGGATTTCAGGTCGGCGGATTTTTGGTATTTGACTGTATAAATAAAAGTTCAGATTAGGCATTATAAAGAAGAAAGAAAGAAATGAAAAGGTTGTGTAAATATAGCAAACGTTGTTAAATTTTATCACTTTCTTCTTAAGTTTTTACCAAAAAACCATATTTTATCAGCAAAAGAAAAAGGTTATCGTATGTTTACTCAATTTGTATTCGACAGTAAATAATGGAGGCTTCCTTCATGCTCGCATTATCTTTTCATGAGTCAATGTAATACAGTGAATGTTAATTCGAAAAATTTCAGGTTCAGTAACCTAAATGAGGGGAAAAAATAAATCAACTTTTTCTAAATTTGATAGTTGACCTTCACAAAAACAATATTATCATGGATCCCAAGCGGACGGTTACTTTCCCATAGAAATGACACTGGAATATGAAAAATTACGTCGAGACGATGTGGTCTAATGATTCTGACATCGAGCTAAAACTGTGTAATGCTTCTTGTATTTTATTTAATGTTATCAAGGTGTACGAACTGTGTGATCTTCCACATTGAATCTTAGATAAGGTATATGTTATTATAGTGTAGATAAGATGTGCGGCTGTACTCCGTGAAGCTTTTGAACCGCTTTTTTTACTTTGTTGCTTGTGTAGCGGAAGTTCATTCTAAACATTGCCTTGTTATAACGTGCTGGATATACCACGATTTCGGATATTACGAAGGGTTTCGTCTCAAGCCACATGTAAATATCACAGTCATTCTGATAACACACTGATGTAATAACACTTCATTTTTTAAGTCTCTAGATAGATAAGAGTAATTCCTGCGAGGTTAAGACCGTTAAACAACTAGTAGTTTGACCCTGGTTGTACTCAAATGGGTTGGCTGCTTGGACGTTTTCATAGTAGTTCTCTTCAGATATAACTAGAGTCAGTTTCCTTTATAACGTGGCCCACCAGCGGCCGAGCGGTAAAGACGCTGAACACTGGTAGTTCGGTCCGAGGTTCGAATCCCGCGAATGGGCTGGCTGCATGGGCGTTTTCGTGGTTTTCCCCATGTGTAACGTGTATACGAGCCAGTTTCCCTTAGAAAGTCCTCGAAGGCATCCCTCGCTTTAGGCAGATAGCCCTCGTGTGCTTTGCCATAATTGAATAACCTAACCTAACCTTTAACGTTCTTTATGGAAGCATCCCTTTCCTTAGGCAAATAACGGTCGTGTGCTTTGCATATTCAGTTAAACAAGTACACTGTGTCTGGAAAAGTCTCCATCTAAATTTAATTTGTTTAATGGAAGATTAGTTTTCTTGAGCTTCAAAACTGTCTACGTGATTTTTAAAGAAGGGGAGTGAAAATTTTCAACAGGAAAACTTCAGATTATAGATTAACATTTTACAGGGTGTTTCACGCTTTAATAAATAAAAATAATAGCTGTTATTGCCAATTGAAATAAACTAAATGTTTAATGGTAAAAAGAATTAAACTAAAAAAAAAAAATTGCAATTTTGAAAGCTGTGGCGTTGGATTTTACACTTTTTCCCCCCTCTTTTTTTTTTTTTTTTTTTTTTTTTTTTTTTAAAAAAATTAAA
>KK118150.1:442524-519015 GCA_000611955.2 Stegodyphus mimosarum | reverse complement strand
AAAAAAATTTGAATTTTTAAAATTGGGGGGTTTGTTTTTCCCCTTTTCCCCCCCTTTTTTTTTTTTTTTTTTTTTTTTTGTTTGTAAAATAATGTAAATGAAAAAATATCAAATATTTTTAAATGCGCAGTTACTCCATGAACTCCATTAAATTCTTTTGTGTAAACTCTTGCGTTTTGCTACCAAAACATCTTTGGCGTAATTTTTGTTTTCAGAGTTCTTAGGTATAAACCTCAGTGCTAAGAATTTACGCCAAATTATAATGAATTTATTTTTCACTTAAAGTGCGCGTAATACCTTTTGTGTTTTCTGAACACCTGCTGAGGATTGTAGGAATTCCACAAATAAATAAAATAACTAAAATAATAGTTATTTTTATAGTTTTAGGAGTTCTCCAAATGGATGAAATTTGAAAATCACTGTGATAGTAAAGAAAATACCAAGCACTGAAGTATATATTCACGATAAAACATTCATATATAAGGTTACAAATCAAAATCGCATCATTCATGTATGTTCTATAAATTACTTTTTAGGAAAAGTGTCTGAAATGTTTATGTATTTATTTTTAAAATTAAATTTAATAATTCATGTAGAATTTACGCCAAAAATCATGACTGAATGGGAAATCTGAAAAGATGTTGTGGGCACTATGCTCAGTCAATAAATACATGGGATAATTTAATAACTTAAATGATAATCCAGAGTGGATTAAGCATGTTTTTAATTCACAATAATAGGAGAAGACATTAGGGTTACAACATCAAAGCAAACTCTTTATTTATTTACGTTTTTCTTGTTGCCAATCTAGAGAAACTAAACTTCGCAACAACAAAGATAATATTATGCGTAGAGCGAGCTGCTACAAGCGTAATTAATATCATTGAAGTTTTCTGTATTTATTAGGTGTATATATATATTTCAAACTTGAACTTATAGTCTGAAAAGTTAAGTTACCAATATTGAAATATTTGATTCACAGTACTTAAAGTAACATAACTTTATATAACTTACATAATTATGTAAGTTCATTGATGGTGAGTAGCATCATAGAGCATTTATAGAATGTCTTAAACGAAAATGCTTCTTTAAGAACTACATCTTTAAAAACTACACATACGCTCAATCATGATTATTCAGTCTGATGACAAATGTAAAGAAGTTTTCTTTTCCCGCTATAGCTTTAAAATTGTAAATACGTCGAAGCTGTAGCTTAAAGCTCTAAACATGAATTTCGTCAAAGCGATGAAATTATCCGCTACAAAATTTAATTTTAAAGACAAATATATGAACATTTCAGACACTTTTCCTAAAAAGTAATTTATAGAACATACATGAATGATGCGGTTTTGATTTGTAACCTTACATATGAAAGTGGTTTGTCTTGAATATCTATTTTAGTGCTTACTTTACTGTCACAGTGATTTTCAAATTTCATCGATTTGGAGACTCCTAAAACTATAAAAATAACTGTTATTTTAGTCATTTTATTTATTTGTGGCATTCCTACTATACTCAGCATGTGTTCAGAACATTGAAAAGGTGTCATTACGTGCACTTTATGTGAAAAATGAAATTTTTACTTGTAAAAACAGATATGCTTCGTATTATTTTAAGTAACAACAACAAACTGTAAAAAATTATTATGTTTATTTTGTAGTTCATATAGTCATTCACATTAAAATAATCTTTCGAATTTTGATTATCAGAGTCTCTAGAAGAGTTGCATGGAACTCCAAGCTCAGCAGAGCAGAGTTTGAAGACTGTTGTTTTCTGTTGACTGAACTATATATAAAAAGGTTGTGCAAGTTCACATACACTCACGTTTGTGAAAATTGCAACACCATGAAGGACTTACGCGAGTGAGCTGAAATTTTCAGGAAATGCAAAGTAGCGCATGATATGCAAATGATTAGAATTGCAAATCCGTAGCTCATGCGTATGCTGAGCAGCGCCCTCTGAACGGCTGATGGATCCGAATAAATAGACGGCTGTAGCGAGGCGTGTATGGTTATCTGCTAGTGGTAAACGTTAACTCAATCTGTACTTATGCCTCGTCGACGAAAGAGAGCGAGATTTGAACAACTTACAGAGTTTGAACGAGGGAGAATCATCGGCCTTCGTGAAGCTGGATTGTCGTATCGTGCAGTAGCCTCTCGTGTGCAGCGTAACAGCAGCACAGTGATGCGCGTTTGGAAGCAGTGGACGGACGAGTGTCGGACAACTCGGAAATCCGGGAGTGGACCCCGAAATGTGACGTCAGCTCGCGATGATAGACACCTGGTCCGCATGGCGCGGACGGACCGTACAGCTTCCTCTAGACAATTGGCAGCACTGTGGTCAATAGCTACAGGTGTTTCATTGTGTGCTTCATCAATTCGTAGACGTCTGCTGCAGTGTGGACTGCGCGCACGGACTCCTTTATACAGGATCCCCCTAACGCACGACCATCGCCGCCTGCGGCTACAATGGGCCAATCAGCATAGAGACTGGCGTGCTGATTGGCAGCATGTCGTGTTTTCTGACGAATCCCGCTTTAATTTGTGGTACCATGATGGCCGCATTCGTGTCAGACGCTATGCCGGTGAACGCCACCTTCCGGAGTGCATTATCGAACGCCACAGTGGACGAACACCCGGAGTTATGGTCTGGGGCGCCATAGCATATCATAGACGATCTCAATTGCTACGAATTGTGGGCAATCTGAACAGCAACCGGTATATCCGTGAAGTTCTACAGCCCGAAGCTGTTCCCTTCCTTCAAAGCTTGCCAGGCGCTGTATTTCAACAGGACAATGCCCGCCCTCATACTGCTCGGATTGTTAAATCCTTCTTTGCAGCGCAGCAGGTACAGCTTCTTCCTTGGCCTGCGTGTTCCCCGGATATGTCGCCAATTGAACATGTGTGGGATGTCATTGGTCGGCGTCTTGCTCGTGATCCTCGTCCTGTTGCGTCTGCAGACGAACTTTGGGTACGCGTACAAACGATATGGAATGCTCTTCCTCAGTCAGACATTCAAACTTTGTTTGACTCCATGCCAAGTCGTGTAGCAACACTTATTGCGGCGCGTGGTGGCCACACAAAATACTGATTCTGATCTCTTGTTCTTGTTTGTTTGCTTTGAACACTTAATCATTTATTTGTACCACTACCACTCAACTGTGTATTAAATTGCATTCAATTATGACGATTCCTTCTTGGTGATGCAATTTTCACAAACGTGAGTGTATTATTAAATAAATAATTCATTCATTCGTTGTAAATGTTCAATTTTTTTTTTTTTTGAGGGAATTCCTCAGAGCCAGTATAGTGCATATTTAATTTTGAAATTTTGAGGACCCCCGTCCTCCGCGTTATAACGAGAAAGCTCAGTAAGGAGCGTCGATTCGAACTCATTTAGCTGAGCAGCATCCGACACTTTTCGTCTTTTCAATCCCAATGACGAGGCGCCATCTATCGAGAACAGCCGTCACTCATCCTGAGCTTGAAGATAGGCGGAGCGAGTAACACTGGATGATTGACAAGCGATTGCGGCTCCCCCTGTCGGTCGAAATACGCCGCTCTGCTTTCCCCCCTCTTCGGGTTACCCATTCACGGCTCTATTCCGTCCCGAGGAAAACAACATTCCGTCCGCGTGCTAGTCGCTCACCACGGACATCTGAGAGCGACGGATATATTTCCTATTCTTTTTTTTCTTCCGCCTGCTGCCACCCGGCCCTTTTGAAATGTGCAAGTGTTCGTCCCACTCCCCACGCCCGTTTTCCTTCCGTCTTGCAATTCCGTGAGTGATGTGGCGGGATGTTGCGGATGATTTTTCCCCGGATCTTACCTGCAGGATGCGGCTTTCTCCATGCCGGAGGAGGTGAGTTTTTCTGTTTCGTGGTTTCTGGGGGGGCTTAACGGGCAGTGGGCGCTGTAGTCGCTTGGTTCTGCAATGTTTATATCTGGTAGACCACGAGGCGTATGGGATTACAGTCAGACGTTGTTTACAGTGGTAGTGAAAGAAGTTGTTTGGATGAGATAATACTAACTGCTGATTGCATTAGGTCGTGATATTTATTTGCGATCATGAATTGTGAATGTTTTGGCGGTATGAGTTTTTAATGAAATTTTCTTTCACCGTTTGTTTATCGTTATTTTCATTTACGAATGTTTATATAAAGATTATTTAAAGAAATTGTTTTTCAGATTTTAGATAAAGACTATTTTAGTTCATTCAAATAATTCGTTTAATTTATCTTTATTTATTATTACTATTATTATTTTGTTGTATGTTAACATTTTTAAAGCATTTTGTTTACTTTTAAGTCTCTTCACGCTGAAACCACAAACATTAAAAATGGCATACAGTGTAAATAAATTTGTTAGTGGAAAAGTATTAATGAATTAATTTATATAAACATTAAAGGATATTTCTTCATAGAGAAAACAACCAAAATTTTTTTTTTTTTTTTTTTTTTTTTTTTTTTAATATTTATGATATCGTAATTTTAATTCCAAACAAGATTTTTGGATAATTTGTATTGGTTTCAAAAGATTCGTGCGGAAATTGTTAGAACTGAATTAATGATTTTTGTCTTATATATTTTTTTCGTTTGTGACTGCCAAGTTTCGGTAGTAGTATTGATTCTGCTATTTATTATTTTTTTTTAAAAAATAATAATTGTTTGAATACACGCATTTTTTCATTAGTTAACCCTTAAAAAATAAAAGGATTAATCGTCATCGAAATCGTTCTTCAATAACGAAGGAAAACTTTACGTAACTTCCGGGAATGACATTTCTCGCATTTCAAAAGTCCAGCAAAACTGAGCATAGTTTGAAGTTCTGCTTTGGATTTTTGAATAGGATTACAAATTGTATATTTTTGTTGAAATTCTAACGGAGAGCAGCACTGAAATTGTATAAATATAAAAATAATGTAACATTTAATAATAGAAAGTTTAGAAAGGGAAATAAATATACAAGAATTAATCCTTGATTATTGGATTTATTAATTATTCGCAGGAAAATCGTACAATCACGATATGCAGACTTAGGATACATATTTTTTCAACTAGACAAGGTAAATTATGTTTTTAACTAGATCATATAAAATTTTTATACTCTGAATGCGATTTTTCCTTACGTAGTTATCACTTTAATGAATTTCTGAGAGTATTCTAAATCTTGAAACCTGTAAATCTAGATTGTCCATTAATAAATGCCCTGTATGTAAATTTTATCCAAGTCAAAATTTTGCTTTATCTTAAAACGTTGTTATTATAAAACGAGAATTGGAAGATCACGAATGAGACTATTGAATGCTGGAAGTTCGAGCCCAGGTGGATGGGCAGTCTGCCCATGTGACGTAAATACGAGCCAATTTTCCTCAGAAATTCCTCCACGAAAGACTTTAAGCAGATTGCCCTCGTGTACTACGCCATATTCAGATAACTTAATCTAACCTGGATGATAACGAAACTTGATTAACATTGCAATGTGGTGATATAGTCTTATTGTATGATGTCAAGAATATTGAATTTCTGCTCTTTATTTACCAGGCTGAAGATAAAAATATGTAGCATTTAACATACTTAAAACTAAAGTGTGAAATGCTTAGCATCCATGTTTTTAGATAAAAATAAATAGATAAAATGGTAGGAGTATTATTTAAGTTGATCGAGGAAATCTGTCTTCGCTTCGGGCGGGAATAAGTCTAATGTTAAGAGAGATTTTTAATGTGATAGGTTAAACTGTTGTTTGCCAGTGTTCTTCGTTTCCATCCCCCCATCTCCGTTCCGTAGACATTTTTCTTTGTTTTGCTATCAACTTTCAGTAATCCTGATAGCAAAAAGTTCAGCAGTGCTGTCTTCTGATTAATTATTTCTATCATTTCTACATATTCGCGCATCAGAATCAGTTGTTTCTTATTTTGAATGTTAATTTGTTACTGTTATGGTTATTAAACTTTTATTGTTAGTAACCTCTTATTTGTTAATTCTCAGTTTTCTATTATTCTGTCAACATTTCTTATATTGGGATGGAGAAAAAGTATTATAAATCTGTTTAACTGTTATTACGAATCGCTTGCTGCTGATTATTTATTTCTTACTGATACTGCCTTTATCTTTTGTGGCTAATTTCTCAGTCACTCTGAGATTTCTATTCTATTTTTCAAAATTCAAATAAAGAAAAACAGTTAAAAATAGTTAGTTAATCTCTTATTGTTAACTACTCATTTATTAGAAAAATTTTCACTTTACTTAGATTAATGACAAGTTTTGTTTTGGAGGAGTTAAAGCAACAAGAATCAGCGTAGTATTCGTAAATAAATTTACAGGACTAGTTTCGAAGCTTTAAATATAGAACCTGCTTCTTCAGCGGCAGAACTTCAGATGATACTTCTAGAGAAAAAAGAAGGTTCTACATTTTATCCTCATTTGCACACTCATTTGTGTCAAATCTTATTAAGAAAATGAACTTTAAGATTTAGCTGTTCTAATTAATTTCTTCATTCAATAAATCACATTGTATCTTCTTAATAAATATTGACGTATTTTCTTAAAATTGTTTCCTATTTATTGCAGATTTGAAATTCAGTTGTAATTAATAGCCCTTTAAAATTACATATAAGTTTTTCCTCTTCATTATTCTTCTGAATATTGTTATCCGAAGGATTGAAGATTTGAAAGATACGAGAAAATTAATGATTTCTCCCTGTCCCATACAATGTACTTTCAATGGTTATTATGTTAAGTGAGATTTTTAAGTCAGACTTTTAATGAAATAAAAAAATGTTTAGAATTTAACTAACGTACTTTCTGAAATATATCGTGACATTCAGTTCTATTTATTATATTATTATTTCTAGGGTGTGCAGAAATTGCATTTCAAGTTTTCTTCTCTGAATCACAAATTATAAAATAGTTATTAAATCCATAGTGTGAATCTAGTTTTTATCATAATTCTTTCGTTCACTGTTTTGTATGAGTGCATTTCTTTTTACTTTGCTTATTCGTATTTCCAATGTTTAGAACTTAAATAATTGCCAGTTTCACTCCCATCTTCGTTTTTTGTAAAACAGTACTTTTGCTTCAAGCCATTTTCAGAATAGTACAAGTTTGGAATTTTTAGCCCAACGGGCGTTGTTAGCCCAGAAGGTTAGCTGTTAATTTCATTTTGGCATTTTGCGTTGATTCATTTTTCAAATCGTTGCCACCAAATTGCAGCCCTGTATTTATATTTAAAGAAATTACATAATAAAGAATCTGAATAAATGTATGTATGTTTCTCGCATTGTGATAAAACAACGGTACCTATAGCCGTCAAATTTTGAATAACATAATCCACCACCGAATATGATCATCTGGAAGCCCTAATTTGGAATTTACTTATTTCATATTTTGTCGTATATTAAAGAATTTTCGATTAACAAACTCAACGATTTCAAAGCGAGGAATGGCAACACTGAAAGGAGGGGGGAAAAATACTCCAGCGCAGGAGACTGTATATTGGAAATTCTAAAGATATTCTGATTTTAAAGTTATTTTGCGATAGTGCTGTTGAATTGAATATTGATTTAAGTGTGTAGGGCATGATATTTAATATATAAAGGTAACGCACAAAACCTTGAAAAAACGCTCCTTTGGAGCATGATATAAAATCTGAGAGCTTTCAGACTTTATTATTATTATTTTATTATTATTCAGCTATTATTTTACGATTTTTTTAACACTTTGCAACGTCTTCTAGTGGAATGATTTTTAAATATTTCCCTCTGATGCTGAATGACATTCAAATGTTTTTCCCAGTACCTCTTTTGTTAATGGTAGTATAAATATTTTCTGTATTTTTCCCAACAGTTCAATATTTTATTCAATGAGAAATGTTTTTTTAAAAATTAACTTTTTATCCTTTATCGTTGAAAGCTCCGACACAATGTGGTATAAAATCTCTTCTTTAGTAAGAGGAATATATTATTTGGCAAATTTAAAATTATCGATTCGAATAACAGCAGTGTATTTTTGTTTATCCGGTTAAAATCTCAGATACAATACTAATATTAAAAAAGCCGGTATTGCAAGGTTTTTATTTGGTTATTTAGGGCTATTGTATACTTAACATTATATTAGTTTTACTTTTGCCTATAGAGGGCGCTTCTGTAGGAAAACTATAAAGCGTTTCTTACTGGCCTACCTACTGTAACAAAAATGCTATGGGATAATACTTGCTTATTAGGGCGTTAGTAGTGAAAATAATGTTCAATAGTTGTAAGGCAGCAAGTTAAGTTTTTGTTTTTAAAATATGCATCTAATATGCGGCAGGAGAAAAAAATTATGCGTTTTATTAATTCG
This sequence comes from Stegodyphus mimosarum, assembly GCA_000611955.2. Taxonomy (NCBI): domain Eukaryota; kingdom Metazoa; phylum Arthropoda; class Arachnida; order Araneae; family Eresidae; genus Stegodyphus; species Stegodyphus mimosarum. Next base: position 510,680 of record KK118150.1, on the reverse strand, counting down.
TTTTGTTGTAAAAGTTTAGCTTGTTCTTGAAACTCAAGCTATACAAAATAAAAATGTGGGAAATTCTGAATGATCGAATTATATATTTATTATTATTATCCCCCTCCCAGTTGTAAATCGAATAGGTATTACTGTAAGGCAAATAAGAAAATTATTATTTTTTTATTTTTATGAGGTTTTATTTTAAAGAAAACATAGTTAAAAAATAAAAATTTTAATTATTGCAAAACAAAAAATATAATATTTTAATTTTTGCCAAACAAAGCATAAGACGCACTCTTTTTCCGATGAAATTAAATATTAAATTTATTTTCTAATTTCCGAAGTGCATAACTAATTTCTGTTTCCGCTGAGAAATATATATAGTTTGTTTGTATATATATATCCTAAATTTTTTCGCTTGATTTTGTTTCCTTCTGTGTATAAATTAAAAGAAAAAAAATTTTTTTATTGGAAAAAACAAGGCGCTTAACCTTTCTGCATTCAACGAAAGCGAAGCTAAGCTATTTGACATAAAATAATAATACTTCCAAGTAAATATCGTAAATTGATGTAAAATAAAAATAACTTTTTTTATATTATATATGATGTGACGGAAAAATTAAGAACTTGTTAATAAATCAAGAATAAACTGAATTTTTTAATGTCTACAAACATTATCAAGCAATTTGAACATTAGAGTTTCTAATGTAATGATTTCTAATAGGAGTGTTTTTTGGGGGGAGAGGGGGTATGAGGAGTTATATGATATCTTATTTTTTAGCCAAATATCAAAATTGTGTCAAGAGGAAACCAACATCGCAAAAAAATTAATAAATAAAAAGGGGGGTATGTAGAAGGAAATCGTCAATTTTATCGAAAAAAAATTCTTCAGTTCTTACCCATTCTTTATCTTTCGTGCTGTCGGTTGTGTGTATCTTGAAATAGGTTTGGCTCGCTGTTCAACCAGATTGAGCCTTTTCACCAGAACCGCAGAAATGCCACCAATAGTCAGGATTTTTAACTAATTATGTGAATACTAAAAGCTTGTGCTAATTTTATGCCAGGCAGACCAAAGTAGTTGCTTCAGAGCTCTTATTTTATCAAAATTGCTTTAAAAAATGTACTGTCCATTAAAATATATAAATGCACATATTAGTACCCCCCCAAATTGAGTTCACCACACGATTTTTTTTTTTTTTTTTGGTTCGTAACAATCAATAGCTGCCAAGATTCCCTGTTAAATTACATATTCCCATGCTTGAAAGTTCTAAATTTGTTTTAAAAGAAATAAAAGTTTGATGAGTCCTCCCATTAGTGTACCATACCATATCAAAGAAATAGTCACGAAATTGTTAATTTTTCTGCTTTCGAAAAAGATTAATTATTTTTTCTTTAATTAAATAAATTCCATTGAAACCCGTAACTGATATTCCAGCAACTCGATTTTGTTAATTGTAATTAACAAAGATTAAACAAATTGATAAAACATAAAATTTTGAACTTTTAGAAATATTTTTCGAATAAATTAAATTTATATTACATAATCATGGTTATTAAATAAAATCTAGTGATTCTGCGCTGAAGTACGTAATAACTGGTGTTAGAAACTTTTTTTGAGTATCTTCTTTTGGTTTCTTCAGATGTTCATGACTGTTAACTGAATATATTACAAATTAAATCAGTTTGATTATAAAAAAGAATAAGCAGTAAATTATAATTTGAAAGATAAGATACGTCGAACGACAGTATTCTGGAAGCTGGCTGTTTGTCAAGTCGTATAATGAAATTTATTATCTCGTATAAAATGAGCATTTGCCATGTCGCTTAGATGATAAATCGCATGGTAGCATAACGCAACGTGACCGCCTGAAAATTTTAGCGATATTTCCAGCAGACGTTATTGACGTCAATAATAATAATAATAATGGCATTAACCAAACAGCATGTAATAATAATATTTTATCAGTTTATACGTCGTCTTATTATTATTTATCACTGAGTCTTGTGAAATACCTTTTGTTGTTCTGCTATGAAAAAAAGTATCAAGCATTAGTTAAGTTTATCAGGTTTAGGATTTTTTATATTCGAAAAATGGTTAAACTACCATGTCTCTGATAACAGTGTAATTACGATGTCTTCAAAACTGGGACTTTAAAGCTATTTCTTGCAACCCCATTATTATTTGCATTTGTTGAGGATGACTTTACCGACATTTATTGGAGGATAACCCATTTATTTTAATTCAATAATAACGCGAGCGCACATTTCGCCACGCCGTGCAGCTGATGGCATACAGCTGCTAAGACTATTCTTCCTCTTATACTGCCAGAGAATCTGGATACGGATGCTAATAATTCCCAGCCTTCCTCGTCATCAAAATGCAAATTATAAAATTACCGCTGCTGCTGCGGGCACCGCATTACAATGTCGAAGCCTGGGATCGTCAGAATTTCAATTTGGAGATTTCAGATTCTGTCGTTCCTTTCCCTTGGAGGGCTTCGCAAATCAAGTCCTAGTAACGCGCAGTTAAATCGAATAATGAGTTTGCTGTTTTTCTTTTTATTATTATTATTGTTGTTGTTATTATTACTACTTCCTTTTTCTTTTTTATTTCCCTAACATGTCTTGTAGCAAGGTAACATAGAGTCGTAATCATGTCAATTAAAGTTGATTATACCTGTTCTGGTAATCATCAACAGAACCGGATTATAAGAAGATTTATAGTTCCACAGCTCTAACGCGTTTTCGTGATTTAATGATGGTGGTAGTGTTCTTTGTTATGGATACTTGCTTCGATTTAGGTATTCGACGGAACTGCAGACTCTTGGGAATATTTGGAAATATATATATATATATTGGCGTTTGTTTAGGATCTTAAGTCTTTATGGTTTGTCAACCTGTTTAATTTTCATTGCCATTTTCGTGGAAGAAGTTAGTCATGTCCATATTTTATCTTTTAATCTTTTGTGGAACCCTGGGGTGGGGTCCAAGAATTCTTCTAAAGGTTCCACAACTCAGAACCAAAATTCAAAAAAATTTTTATTACTACATGCGGCTACCTACAAAACTAACCATTTAAAATAATTAATTGGTATTTTTATTTCTTTTATTATTTTTATGTAAAATAACGTGGTGTAAGTCTTTCTTTTTTTTCTTAGAATAATAATAATAATAAATAAATAAAAATAAATTAATTAAATAAAATAAAAAGATTTAGGGGTTCCGCAAACGAAATTTATAATTTCAGGGGCACCACAAAAGCAAGTGATAGTTTTAGGAGCTATCTGAATCAACAAAGAACAATAACTACTGTTATTATAATTGGGCCAAAGTATACGTAACAGCTAGATTGTCACATCCGAGGAGGGAGAGAGAATATCCACGCATAAATATGTCCTAAATTCTAATCACCATTTTTATGTACCGGTTTTATCTCTGCGTTAATAAATAAATTTAAATAAGAATTAAATCTCTGAAGCAATTATTTTATGCAAGAATTCGTTTTTTTTAATATATATATATATGTTATGATAAGTTGCTTGAAACTTTATAATGAGCATGTAAGCGCACGTGGCGTTTATAATACGGATTTACATTGTAAATGTTGTCAACCGTAAAAAACTAAATTACTTTTTCGCAGTTTTATCATGGTAGAATATCTTAATCCATTAAGCTCTTTGCTTATTGAAACAAATTATCAAAATAATTTAATATTCTATTTTATTTAAACCAAACAGGTGGATTAATGCCAGTCTTAAGCAAGAATATTATTCTCAAATTTATTGCGTTTAAATTTCTCATAGCTTTAGCTAATCAATGAATAAAATTTTAAGACAGTCCTGTACTATTTTGATAAGCAATCTATATGTAAAATAAATTAATTAACGTTGATAAGAAATCTGCTTGTAAAATAGAACAGTCTTGCTCAACTTTTCTAGAATTCGTAATAATTTTCGGGCCCCAGCTAAGCATTACATAAAATATAGTTTGAACATCTCATGATGTATTAAGTGTACTGTCATTAAGTTTATAATCGGTAATGTATTTTTAGCAGGTAATGCATTTTTATGAATTCGTATATTAATTCAATTTATCAGCTTTCTTTTATTTTTGATTTTCCCTTATCACAAGAGGTTCGCCAGTGACAGTTAGGAATTAAATCTGGGTCAAATTCCGGCAAACGGGCTGGCTGAATGAATGTGTTTCTGACTTTCCGTTATGTGTTATATGAATACGAACGGTAGTTCCTGAGTAACTGTAGCTCCTTTAGCAAGCCCTCCACGACGGCATCCCTTCTGATAACAGATTAGCCCTAATGTTTACAGTAATCTAATAAAACCAAATCCTTTTCGTAACAGATGCGAAAATATATATTATATATTTTAATGTTTTAGCTTTATCCTGCTTGACTAAAATTTTAGAACTTTAAAGCCTTAGGAAAAGTTGTATAATAAAATTTCTCTCATATAACATGCTAGAAGTATATAGATATATTTAGGTAACAGGATGACTTGGAGAAAGCTCCAACGGATTGGCGATGGTTCTTTGCTTTGTAATAACTTGGAGAGACTTTATTGCATAGTTGGAAAGATAGGCAATCTTTTTCATTGCATATCATCATGAAATTTTATACTGATTATTTTTTAGAACAATGGACAGTAGCTAGCAGAAGCTAAGCGACACGTCAGCGAGCGAAGTAGCCTCTTAACGGTAAGAGAGCTGAAACAAAAGTGCGCGGTTGTCCAATATGGAAGCTTACTAGGAGAAAAGTTTCAGTTCTACAAATTTTCAGTTCAAGTTCCGAATTCGATACGTCAAAGTTTTAGTTTAGATTCCGAATTAGTTACGTCATCAACGTTTACACAAGTCATATGTATGAATTGATCAAGGAATGACGCAGTCGAGAGAAATTTTGATGCGTTCCATATGTTAGGAGAGAGACGTATAAAAATTTAAAGAAGAAATTTAAAGAGCCAATGGTAATATTATAGTAATTTATTAACTTTCTTATTTTATTTTTACACACACACACACACACACACATGTGCAAGAAGAGTTTTTCCCAATTATGGCATAAAAAGACTTTCTACCCAGTTTTTCTTGCGTAATTATAAGAATGCGTAGTTAAGATTAATTTACATTTCTTGAATTCTTGGAATAAAGCTTTTTGGCGAAGATATTAATTTTAGTTCACAAGCCAAATAATTTCTTTTATGTATCTGGGTTAAAAATAGAAGTCTTCTCTTCCTCGGCGCCTTCAGTAGTGTTGCTTTTCCAGTATTATATCTTTTAGAATCTGTAGACTTCGTCTAGAAGCCCTGGTCTTTGAGCGATATAACAAAAAACGTTGTAGTGGTGACCGTAAAATGAACTTAACATCCACATGTGTACATTTCTTATGCACCAGCAGGATAATAATAGCCATAAATAGCAGTTTTCTGTAGCATTTGGAATGTTTTTAAAATTCGAGATTTTAGCCACATCTTCAACTTTAGAAAGTATTCAAGTGTCGCGATGATATGAAGTTTATTAAATTCTAATTGCAGAAATCTTACTAATGAAGTAATTCAGCTTATCAGGTAATTGAAAACCTAGGTACTTTGCTGTAGGTTTTAATACCTGAGTCTTCTGGCATTTTTCATTGTTAGAGCATCTAAAAGAGAATGCGGTATATAAAAGGCGATATCCTGATTATTTTTGACAAAATGTATGCGATATCATTTTCAGTCGTGACAGGAATAATGAAATTAAATAATACGTGCAAAATTATGCGAAAATAATTCTTTGTTATAAAAATAACATACGTTCTGATTACTCCATTATTATCTGAAGAAGATCATCACTAATAAAATAATCAAAATTAACCTTGCGTTATCAACTTGGATATATTCATTCGAGAACTGATGTGAATGCCAAGAATAAAGGGCTGCAGAAACAGGGATATCAAATTTCCTCGCGAATTACCTGTTGGATGATTTCCTATCCAACCAAAAATAATACCTGTTGCCCTGAAATTTCTTTTGGTAGATTAATCCAATTCCTAAATGTCAAATTTTTAGATACACATTTTTATTTATTTTGTCGCAGGGAAGAATATGCTGTGACAAAGTTCAGTTTTTTACACTTAAAGTGCTTTCCAAGTGGTAACTGGATTACTTTTTGACTAAATAAGTCAAGGTAATTCCAGGTAGAATTTGGATAATTATTGGACAAATTTGTTATGACATCACAATTGTTTACAGAATCGGCCCATGAGCTGGTCCATTGAAACTAGACATTGACGTGATGCTTCCGATTAGAAGGCTTATACTGGACAAAGCCAAACTGTCACCAGCGCTGCTTACTAGGTTCATTGACCACTGGTCAATGACTGGCTTAGTGCTATAGAACACAGCTCGTAGATTTTTGCTATAGTCTACGAGAAAGCTTTCGCATCAATCTCTTTGTCTTATTAATTATTTTAATTAAATTATATTCTTTTTCTCAATCGATTTATCCCCACACGGTCTTGGAATCGGTTATGGTATCGTGTTGAAGTGATGTATCGGCGTGTCGTTCCCCTGGTATTAATTTAAAAAAATAAATAAAAAAATGCAACGAAACAAACTCTTCCATCGCTTGCGTTGTTGGGAAATGCATGCGAGACACGAACTTGCATAATTTCCGCATAAATTCCCTACTTAATCTGCGTTTGCTTCGCCTTGTATCTCCGGTAAGGTTTATGATATCATTTTTGATATTTCTCTATTTATTTCGGAATTTTATTCGCTAACCGAGCATTTTAATCGGCCGACCAATACTTTACGAGCCAATAAACCTGGTAAGTATCATTAAAGTACTCCGTTCCGGCACTTTCCTCAGTAAAATGCACTCTGGATTGGCAAGAAACACCACCTTCGCCCACCCTTCGGCCCCATCCAGCAATTAGAAAGGCAGTCGCTGTATTTTTCGGGTTTGAAATTCCGAGGACGTTGTTATGTTTGGTATCATGGTTGTCACGTCTGGACAACTTGGATTTCACATTCTTCTGCTCGGAAGCAGGACAACAGAAGATAGATGTCATTGAAAATCTTTCGTTTGAGATGTGAATGAAGTGTTTAGGTTATCATATTTGCTGAACTGCGAGTACCGCAGTGCATTTCTTATTTATTTATTTTTGTAAATTTTCACTTCCTAGCAGAAATTTAAATACCAAACTTTTACTCACTCTCGTAAAAGGAACTATATTTATGGCCCTGAAGATTATTTAATATTCATTTTAGCTGTGAGTATTTTTCTTATTGAAGCCTTTGATTTTCCTGAAGTAGTGCAAATTTGCATTGATAATTTCCATATTTAATTATTGCTGCCCATCACTGGCCGACTGGGTAAACTCGACCTGTCGTCGCTTTCTGAAAAGATGGTAATATGGTTTACACATGATTTCTATCATGTGTAACGTAAGTATGACCCAGTTCCTTTTAGAACGTACTTCCCTAAGACGTCTGTATCCTTAAGGAGATCGTCTTTGCGCGTTTACCTATCATCCCTCTACATTTAATAAAAGCAGTCAGTTATTCTAATCGTGTGTATTAAGTTTCATTAATTGCACAAAAATTCTAATTGTATGTATGTTTCTTTCTGCATTCGTTCAGTTACAGAAGTTTTGGGTATCGCGGCCAACAATTTGGTTTAAACCAATAATACTATTAGTCGCGTTTCTGCTTTGATTTCCTGCACCATAACTAGTTACCTGTCCTCGTGGTAGTACTTAATACTCGTAGTAGTTAATCTCCTTTGGCTTATCTTCCACGAGGGAGACCTTCATCACATGCTTTGTCGTAATAAATTGCCTGCAAGCAATAATGTGCAGAATATCTAAATGATCGCATTCAGTCCAGGCTGTGCCATTTAACCACTTAAAATAAAGCATTCTGACTTGCGAAGAGTTGGAAAGGTGAGAGGTTTTTAATAGATGGGAAATGTAAATATTGTGCATAATTTTTAATAACAGGTGAGTAGTAGTAATTTTGCCGCTTCTGGTAGTACAATAATTCTAAATTATATTTCTTGTAATGTTATAATATTTCTGAAATACCTTTTGGAACTAGGATAGAATTATACTATAGATTACTAGGATAGAATAGTTCGACTTTTGATTATGGCAGAGCGCACTGTATTATTTGCCTAAGAGAAGGAACGCCTTCGTGGAGGACTTTCTAAAAGAAGCTAGCCCGTTTTCGCTTTATACGTAGAAAAACGATGAAAACGCTCATGCAGCCAACTCCTTCGCCGAGATTTGAATTTGGGTTGAACTACCGGTTATCAGCGAGGAGCGCTTCAGAACCATGTGAACCAATTATTGATTGTTGCAGGCTCCTAGTCATAAAAGTCTTATCCTGAGTAAAACGTTCGGGAGTTGTATAGAGCATCTTCTAAGGAACATAGATTAAGTGCCTTGTCGTAGAGGTGCTGGCACCTTTATGCAAGTCAGCCCGTTGATCAAAAAGCAAAACTTTTACAAAGGTGAAGGCACTGCTATGCTTTAGTTTGTTACTCTGAAAAAAAAGCAAACGAAAATTTACTTCTCTGGACCCAGGAATTATGATGCTCGCACCTTTATGATGATTACTTTTAATTTTGCTTTTAATTTAAATACCCTCCCTATTTCTCCTCAGTAAATGGCGTTAACCATCTCTTGCATCGCCGTCAACATCCTGCATTCGAGACTTAACGCAGACTGAATTTTGTTAGTAAATGGTTAGTCTCATTCTTCTGTAAACCCACTTATTTTTTTGCATTGTTATTTATCGTGAATCCTTCAACAGATACCTTATGAATAATCGGGGATAAAGCAGATACTGGAACACAGATCTTTTGTACGTCACGTCACTAAAGATTGTGCGACTCATATCCATTTCCATCCTCATTTTCATACACAGTAGAACCGAAAATAACACTCAGAATATCTTATCCTTCTTTTCCTGCCACTAATCTAACAAGAAGGCTTTGAGACTAACGGATTCTAACTGCCTCTTCTTCGCATACACAGTGCAATTGTTAGCATCCCTTACTATGTCCAAGGGCATCCTTTTTAAGGCAGGCAACCCTCATGCATTTTTTCATAAAAATTTAACAGACCATCCCAAGTATTTATTGAGGCGAGCTGTTAACTGTTTTTCTGGTTCTTCTGCGATGTTCCCTGAACAATATATTGACTGGAAGGGCATCTATTTATTGTCTATTTTATTCATTTACGTATTTATTTTGTATTGAAATCAACAGCAGTGTAACATAGTATGAAAAATTATTGCTTCTTGAAGTTAAATTGTTACTGTGCCAAGACCTGAGAAATGATGTAGTGCGTCGATTTTTGAATTATAGAACTATTATTTTTGTCGAAGTGTAAACATTTGAAATTTTTGTACCAGACTTATCATTATTTGATTTTATTTACTGAGAAAAATACATTTAAGTAATATGTGTCTTAAGGATATGTCGTAATATATTTTAGTATTTAATGGCTTCTTCCAGATATGAAATAAATTGACCATCTTTTGACGCGTAAAATATCACAAGGACTGTCATTGTCCCCAAAATCTCAAAGAGACTTTAATCAATTTTCAGATTGCTTAATATTATCTCTCTAATGACCATAATTTCAAACCCAGCGAAGCGAAAATCCTTTTTCCCCCCTTTTGATAAATATGTCCATGAACTGGACTGCTTGGAATCTGTTGGCAATGGTTTACATTGCAGTGTTATTACAGCTATGACATAATATTCCCAATTATGAGCGAAACAATTATATGAATCCACTGTAGTGGGAATTTTTTTTTCCGATTTCTTTTTTTGCAGAATGAGTTTATCAAAACTGTATTGAAAGTTCTTTAGTTTCGTTCATTTTTATAAGGTAGAAGAGGTCAAAAAAAGGGGTGCTTGTTTGATTAACCCTGAGAAATGCATGTTTTATTCTTTGAAAATAACGCTATAGTTCATGGGTTAGTTGGTTAATTTTTTTTTTGGGCACAAAAACCTGAAAGTATATTATTCTGCGCCAAACGTGATTATAATAGAAGTTAGTTGACATTTGCAAATGCATTTAAAACATTGAAAAAAATATTAAAAAATTACAATAGTGTTTATAAATTTTCCATTTATTCTGATTAAAAACAAATGATTATATGTCAAAGACAGTTACATTTTAGCCATAGATACCCAAATCAAACTGTTTGTTTTTTTAGCATTTATACACTTTCAAAGTATCGTGATTTGCTAAATTCATTACTAGTCTAATTTTAAAAGTCCTAAATTTCCTTGATTGCATGTCTTAAAAGTTCTTGAATTTGAATCTCTCCTATGATGATAATAATAATAATAAAGTGGACAGTTTTTATTTGACAGCACATGTTCTTTAATGAAACAGAATTTGAAATACTCGTTTGAAGCTAAACAAGTTTAAAAACGTAGTTTCTTTTAATTAAGTGCTTAGCTAAAACTCTCTTCAGGTTCTTTTCTACATTTGACAAAGTGTGTTTGAGTAGCAGCTCATAGTTTCACATTTTTCCGGCATCTTATTTAATCAAAACAATTCTGGATGAAAAAGGCATACTTAAAGACTTGACAGAGCATATGGAAATTTTAATTCTTTCCAGAAAATGAAGAACGTGACACTCAAGGCCGTAGACTTTAAGGTAGTTTTTTAGGCCTTTAACTGGTTTTTAAGTTAGGATGTGCAGGATTTGAATGTTGCGGGAAAAAAATTAAAAAGCATGAAGCTTCAAACTTTCGATTCTGGAAACTAGTTTGCATAATTTCTGAGATCTGAGAGTTCGAATGTCCCTCTCCTGTCTTATTTATTTTATTACGTAACGATGAGAAATTTGTAAACAAAATCTTACGAGTTTAAAGTAATGCAGAATCACACCCAAAGAAATAAATAACTGAAATATGGGTGTAATATCAAATTTGCCTCTAAATTATAAACAGATTCAATGAAAAACATATTTAAGTAACTTATTGGAATATAGAAATTTTCCAAGCTCAAGTAAAGAGAAAGTAATTTTGCATTAAATAGATAAGTTATATAAATATATTTTTGAAAAAAAAAAGTGTTGTATTCCAACAGGTGAATGAGACTCCTCAGCAAACAAATAAAATGGAATTAATTTTGTTTTTTTACTTTCTTAAGTATTGTAATCGCGAAAAATTTAGGGTTATCATATTTAAAAAAAAAAGTATCATTTTGACCGTTCACAAAACCATTCGAGCGATACTCTTGCGTGACATCTATACGTACGAACAGAATAAAAGATAAACGTTTTTTCGGAAACGAATTGTAAAATGGATTCAGAAGATATTTTTTCTTGACGTATGTTTGTATCTCGCATAACTCAAAAACGAATAGCCTCAGGATGCGTTATCAGTTAATCTGCTTGCAATAGTTGTAGAATTATCAACAATTTAAAAGTTGTTTAAGTAGTCCTAAGTCTAATGAAGCCGTTTATCAGTAAAGCTTCAAAATGTTAGGAAACTCGCAAAAATAAATAAGAACAAATAAAAAAAACATAAATATCATAAAGTTAAAAAGAAACTACAATGTGATCTTGGGAATAGTTTAACAGTTTTGATCATTTAGTGATTTTACAATGAAGCGGTTTAATAGTTAAAAAATTAATTCCCCTGAACTAAAGAATGTAAAATATTGTTCTTAAAATAAGCTATTCGGAATGCCAAAACTAGATGGTTCGGGGGAGGGGGAATTGCTGTAATATTATTTAATCGTACATTAATGCCACGTGCAGCCTTGTACATTATTTCATAAGATCCCTTGCAAAGAGGCTTGCGGCAAATATTTCTCTTAAGTGAGAGTAGTTTTTATTTCTCCAAGACACAAGATCCACTTTCTGACAACAATAAACACTTCTTCGAGGTGTTTATGAAGCGTTGTCGGATTTTTACATTGTAATGGGAACGAAAAAGAAATTGAAAAGTCCAGCGATCTGCATACATTGTCTGTTTGTAGTATTATATGCATGCTGTTATTCAGACACATTAACTACTTAATTTCAAAGCTACTTTTAATTTGTGTGATTTGACTATTTTTGTAAAGTTTTTCCATTCGTTTAAACAGTTCATAATGTTTTCATTATTTCAGGCCAAACATTTCTTTCCCTCAGATCTTAAATATAACTGTACTGTTTTTGTCGGTGAATAAGATTATTTTACACTTTTTAGGTGAAGAGATAGTGTACGTTTGCTCTTTAAAACAGCAGTTAACAATTTAGACAAGTTAACTCTTTGTCGATCGTTCTCGAAGTATTTAATATCACGATTCTCCGTTTTTATGCCTTGAATTTCCTCAAAATCTTCCTCAAGTTTCTTCGAATAATACTACCGGTCTGATATCATCAATCCTTGTTAAAATGCGCGTAAATTTTTTGCAATTTTTTTAGATACTCAAGCGCACTTTTTCAGGTAAGTATTTAAACGGATTAATCGATGATCGAACGGTCGATGAACTGGCGCGTCACTAATACATCAAGAGGCGCTTTTTAATGATGATATCGCTGAAAATTCTCCACTTGAAGACATTTAATGGCCTGTGACCATTGCCAAAAGATTCGAGGGGGGTAGCAAACGGATCTATCCTAATGCAGATGAAGCACGTCATGTATAGACGCCTTTTAGGAATTTGATTAAATTCTTCAAATGCTTAAAAATACAATCTTGTCTACTATTTGTGGAGGTTATCCTAATTTAGCCCCCTCCCCCCACCGAAAAAAAAGAATTACGAAAGGCAGTGTTTTTTTTATCAAGTGACCTTGAATCTTGTGAAATGCGTTGTTGTAATATTCGGGATAAGGATCCTGAGTCATTGCAATATGCCACACGTCTTCTTATGTGGACATGAATTTCTTCTTCAGTGGCTGAGTGATTTCCAATGGACTGTGACCATACGTACACACACACCGTTTCAATTATCTGTTACATTCCTCGAAAATTTTTTATGAAGGGAGTGTATTCATTGCTTACTTAGTAAGAGCAGAGAAGGGTTAAGAAGCAGAATTATGGACAACAGTCCGAAGAGCTATTGATGAGGCTATTCTGCGTTGAACTTGGCTGTGTGGAGCTTCGCATTTGAATGTGTCTAAATATCGGCGAAGGACATTTCCAGCACCTTTTATGGATATTGTATTCTTATGTACTGCAGTGCGTTGTAAACCACATATCCTGTTCCTAAGTAAAGTCTTATACAAAACCTCTCTTTTGGCATGGTGATAGAGAAAAGGCCTTCATAACCTTGGCTCGGGTTAGTATCTGGAAAGAGGCTTTGATTTTCGAAGTGAACAGTACCTTTGCGACATCGGAGCACTACAATACAGTTGAACCAAAAGTTCTTGAGGGGTAGAAGACTTCCAATCCATCCGCCAGAGTCTCTCCAAAATTGGGACGGACCAACAATCCAACGACGCTGCTCAACAGCCCGACGTGTTAAAACCTCTGTTGATGGCCGTATCATCATTAGTATAAAAGTGTATTGTATGACCGATTTCTTGGAAGAACTGTTTAATGAAACACCTTATAGAATGACCGTAATATTCATTGTTAACCTTTTTAAGTCCACTTCGTGAAGTTGCTTCATTGTGAAATAGAAGAGCTTTGAAAATAAAAAAGGATTTTGTTATTCCAATATGCAATGCTTATTTAAAGAGACACTACCAAACACAGAAGAGGAAGGGAGAGTTTGTACCTTTCTTTTATTTCTTACTCTGTATTACCGTAATCGCTGCACTATCTAATTTTTTTTCCCTTTAAATTGTCATTCTAGAATTTTTAATAGAAAATACATTAAAGTAATTCGCCGCTTAAATTTTGCTCAAGTAAACATGTTCATTCATTTTTACCACGAGGTTACATTACTTAAGCTACATAATAATTTGTCTTGTAGCCCACCTTCAATATACCAAATTGATATAGATCACCATATTTTGTATTTAAATCCCTTTTGTCTTTTGCAAAGTACTTTAAAAAAATGCTAAGTGAAATCAGTAAGAATTTTTTTCCCCTCCATTTTAATCATTTCTTAGTGAACAAAGCTTATATTTCTCAGTTTGCAATGATAGTCCATGGATAGTAATGATGTTCTGTTAAGTAATTTCCATGATTTGCATATACATATTTAAAATGCTGATATTGTCCTCAGTTTAGAATAATCCAACCTTGATAATACTTTATGGGTAGCATATCAATCCTTCGATAATCATTCATCTGCTATTCTAATTATTATTATCATTGTTAGAATGCAATTAGACTCCAGTGTTTGAAAGCGTTTTCAGGTAATTAAAGACAAGTTTCTAGACGTAGCTGAAAGTATAATGAGAAAGGTCGTCAGTTTAGTTAAAACACAAGGTTACTTATTTTATGTAATAGAGAACCATAACCTGGAAATGTCACCCGAAATTTCTTTGTTTTAATGTATATATTTCAAAAATTTCCTGTTTTTACTTATCTTTTATCATGCAACTTATCAAGTTCCACAAAATGCTGCCTAAAATTTTGTATACGTTTTTAGAATCATAATAAAGGTTTGCTTCTTAATCTCCACTTAAGCATAACAATTACAAAAACGGCATTTACATAACATGTTTTTAATTAGTGCAATTTCGTTATTATTTCGTGCAGTTCTTTAGATCTGTTCTGAGCAATAAAATATATATAAAATAATACCAAAATTGTTCTAATTAAAAAGAAAAAGAGTTAAGTAAAATGATATTCATAGTTAGTTTTAATTGGGGAAAAGAATTTTAATTTTTTTTCCATCTAAACGTAATCGACGATTTTTAAAACTAATATATTAAATGCTATAAACAAAAACTTGTTCGATTCGGTGTAGATTTCAAAAAGATGATCCGCTGGGAAATCTTTGACACGTTTTCGTTAAGTTTCTGTGTCTGATTTTCTAAACATTCTATGGCATGTTTTGGGTAAATTTCTTCAACCTATACTAATCCAGTCGATGAGAATCTCACTAATATTTAACTTAGTTCATATAACGTTCCGCAAGGCCAGTTTACCAGAAATTTGATTTCAGGAACTGTCTTGAATAATTTTTAATAAGATTTAAATTGCAGCTAATGTGTGAGCTTTCTATTGAGAAACAAATTTCATGGTTGCGAATGAGAAACACGTTCACTAAGAATCACTGAAATATGAAAGTTAAGTGAGGCTTAGAAAAGCTTTTGTGGGAAATTGATTGCAGAAGGGTCTTTTTAAGCTTTACTCTAACAAGCATTATTTAATCTTAAGAACCGTTGCTAACTATACTTGTTGAAAGACATTGCAATTAATGCGTTCTTTCTTTTTTTTAATTACTTAGCTATCATTCGAATGAAGGTGGTTTCTATTAAGAAGGTTCTTTTGGGCAAGCTTATTTAGTCACTGATCACCGATGATTTCGTCCAAATCTGAGTCTTAGAAGAATGGTTGTATCAAGAGAAGTTTCATGGTTTATATGAACCGGTTTCGCTTAGAAACCAGAACTTAGAATACCAGAAACTTAGAATATGAACCAGGTTCTTAGAATGCCCATATAGAATATGAACTTAGAAAGTATTTTCTCGAAGGCTACCTTTCGGAAAAACGATAACTTTCGCATCTTTGTCAGATACTCATCTTTCTCAAAGTAATTCTGAGTTGGCTTCATGATGAGGATTCGAAACCAGTTTATCTTAGTAAAAACAAACTTAGAAGTTCTGGAAATGGGAATCGGAGAAAAGTGAGCTGAGAGAAAAGAGTTTTGGCGGTTTTGATGAGCCAGTTTTCCTTAAAATGTGAATCAGTTTCCGTTAGCAAGTGTTTGCATGTGGGATACCAGACCCAAGGTAGGTAGTTGTCGTTTGCTTTATCAGTTCCATACGGACGCTGTTCTATTTGGCTTCCGTTCGAAGCGTTAACCATATTGACTCGTCGGATGCCAACGCGGCCGAAGATTTTAGGACTCTTATGTCTAGGACAATCATGAAAGTTCTGTGAATTTTACGGTACATAGTATGGCAGCATGTTTCATGACGAGAGTGTACGATAATTAGCAGAGGACTTAAGCACATACACAACGTTGCGCAATCAGAGACGGACAAAATCATAACAGTAGTGTCGGTTTGAACACCTAGCAAGCACTAGACCACATCATAACAGCAGAATATGAACGTTGTAAAATCGTAGCTACTCGTGTTAGTGTGTAAGTTTTTGTAAGAGGACATAATGATCAAGTCAGCTGCACACTTACCATCCCGAAACTGCTAAGTAATTTAAAGTTAATCCTCGTGGAGAGGAAATGAAACAAGTGTACCCTACAAAGAGGTTTTTGAAATGCGAGTCAGAGAAAAAAGGGTTGAGTGAATAGAGTTTTCATAGTTTTGATGAAGAGTTTCTTTTAGAAATACTGCTTGATTATAAACATTTCCCTTAGAATTACTTTCCTTTAGAATAATGAGGCAACTTTTCTTTCGAGCTAGTCCACGAAAAATCTTTTTGAAGGCAGACAACCTTTATATATTTTATTAGCTATGCGCACATATTTCTGATACTACAAGTAATGTAAATTTGATCCCATGTTGAGGTTTCGAAATCAGTGAACCTTATGACGACCAGACTAAATAGTTCTGAATATACGAGTCGGAGATACTTTTTGCCACGTGCCTACAATGGAATTGAGGGAGTGGAGACTGGGGCCCAGTGGCATAGCAGCAGCGGAAGCGATAGACGGTAATTGTGCGCGCTTTTAGAGAGGGGTTTAGTTCTGCTAGAGCGAGAAAGATGCAGCCTTATTACATAAAAGGTCGCTCACCTTTTTTTTTAGTTTAGTTATTTTTATTTTGCGTTTTTACTCGGATTACAATCCATTTGTGTTTTGCTGAATCTAGACGACTATCATTTTAGGGCAGCGAAGCGTGCCTTGAATCTGTATGCAAAGTATGACTATGTAATTGTCAATTCGTTAGTATTCTTGTTTCGTCTACCTTCGTTACGCTCCTTTGCCGAGGCGGTTTCTTCATTACGTTTCAGCCCGAAAATATTTATAAAGTGGAAGGTAAAGAAGCAAATAGGTGTAATTTCGTGTTTGAAAAGGGGGGATGTATCGCGGCGAAAAAAGTCTAATCCCATACATTGCTATGCGACTTTTTTTAGTCATTCAAGCTTTTGTAATTGATCAAATGTAGTTCATGGCTGCCTAAAGTGACAAGCTAGTTGTTATTTGAGCATCAGTTGCCTCCTCTGGTGAAATCTGGCACAAGATATTATAAAGCCGAAGGCCAGGAATCGCGATCTATTTCCTGTCTTAGGGGTATATTGCACGCTTTGAAGCAGTAACTAGACGATGCATCTCTGTCATTAAGTGGCAACAATTTTACTTTTTTCTTGTTTTTGAAATAGCGGCTGCGGAATATTTAAAAGTCATTTTGGTTATCAATGACCTGTTATAAGGAGATAAATTTTAATTTTGCTTGCTCTAAGCCATATACATGAGTAATTTATTTCTTTTCACGTACAATTTCTGTAATATTTTCAACTTGGAAATGCGTTATTTTTTTTCCCTTTTCATTTCATTTTTTTGATTATTTAAAAGAGTTTAGTGAACTGATACTATCTTTAAGTTGTAATTTATGAGTACGTTACGCCTCAAATGTAAGTGGTAGAAATTCAGAACTTTTCAACCGCAATACAAATTGCGATCAGAACGAATTCAACATACAATGTAAATAATATTTGTGTATGAATGTATATATCTTTACATGTGTGTAAAATTTCATATCTAGAAGATATTATATCTATTTAACGTCTTTCTGCACTTGACTGCACATTAGCATTTTTGTATTGGCCTGATTTATCAATACATACAGTTTTGTTGTTTTGTACCTAATTTATCAGTTTTATAATTTTGTTCCAATCATTATGGAGTTGCATAGGATGGCCTTGTCTTTTTACTTTCATTAACGATTTATTTTGACCCTTTTATCTTGCTAATAGGATTTATGAAAATGATTTTCATGAATGGGTGGAACCCTCAGAAATGCACTTGATGAAATTGTAAATATGTGGTCCTTTAATGAGTCATGTATCTAGGCTCATTGTTCATTGATTATGCTTATTTTTCATTTTATATATTGCATCGCTTCTGTCTTGGTATTTTTACATGTTTATCAACACATGACAACTTCAGTGATGACTCATGCAGCAATGCCTAAATATTTTTTTTTTTGTTTATTGCTGTGTGGTATTGGTTTTTACTTCAATGTTTAGTATGTAATTTCCTTGTAGTTTATTCCAGTTTGTCGTGAACTTTATTTTTATTTTCATGTTTACACATTACTGTTATCATTTTTCAGCATCTTTCTGAACTGTTAACTGGATCTGAATTGGAAGCTCACATTAAATCTTCCTTATATTCGTCAGCTTATAAGGTATTTCTCCCGCCTTCTTCGTATGCCTTTGCGGTGTCGTGGTCAGCACGCTGGAC
Organism: Stegodyphus mimosarum; assembly: GCA_000611955.2. Taxonomy (NCBI): domain Eukaryota; kingdom Metazoa; phylum Arthropoda; class Arachnida; order Araneae; family Eresidae; genus Stegodyphus; species Stegodyphus mimosarum. Next base: position 492,199 of record KK118150.1, on the reverse strand, counting down.
GCGTATTCCAGAGGTGCGTGGTTCGAGTCCCGGCGAAGGCGTTGCTCAATTTTCATCTGTCTTGCTTCCCCCCCCCCCGAAAAAAAAACCTAATTTCTGTACAAGTTTAAATTTATTTTTAAATCTTACTGTTGCTTAATGCGCGTTAAAAAGGCTCTGATGCATAAAAAGACATGAATAAGGATAGAAAAATTAATTGCGCTTTTTCCCGGGATATGTCTTCTGAACTTTGAATCGCAGGGTTGGTGGCTGTTGCACTACAAGAAAACATCAGAGAAATGGATGTATTTCTTACCTCAGGTATATAATACACAGGTGAATTTGATTTACTTACTCGTAGTTACACACTTAATGATTTGACTCTTATTTGTAAAATTTTAATTGCTTTGTGTATTTGTTTTCATGGACTAGAAACACCTTCATATCATTGAACCGGTGGAGATTTCCTAGAGAAACGCATAAAATGCTTCCTATAATACATTTTTTTTTTAATGTGGTAGCCTTTACTGGGTTAAATGATTAAGCTAAATTAGTTTACTTCAGTTCAGATTTGATCTTAAGCTCATTCTCAGATTTGATGTGTTAAACTCATTTGTTAACATTTGCTAAGAGTATATAGGTGATTATGTTAAAATCAAAGCTGATTTTACTTTCCGACTAACTGGTAACACCAGATAGAATCTTTGTTTAATTTGTTGTAAGTAGTTTTTAAACTTCAACTTGCTTTGCTTGTTTTTTACAACTCCCCTCTTTTCTTTCCTTTTACGCCTGCGTGAATTCTGCTGTTGCAGATTATCTCTCAAACCTAAAGCGGAGCTCTTCATCTGGTCTCTCGCCTCTTCTCCTGTTTACGTTGCCACAAAAATTTCGATAAAGCCGTAAGTAATCGTAAGGATGAAATATACATGTACATTAAAAGAAAGAAATGTCTGTTGTACACGTCAAAAGCATCTTTCGTAATTTCATTTCTTTCCAGTTGACTTCTGAAATTACTGTCATTTTCTGATGAAACAAACCAGGTGATAAGTTTGCCACTATTCCGAAACATTCATTTGCACCTCTAACAGTAGTAAGATCATAGGCTTCTGCACACAGCATGCCTGGGTATTTCTTCAAGCAAAATGATACGTTAAGCTTGCAGCGAAGGTCACACATAATTAAGACTCGTAACAGAGGTGAGACTTTTGATTAAACTCAACGGTCCGGATGTACCACTGCTTGAATTAGAGTGTTAGGTACTTTTTTCCCTCCCCCCTTCCACCTTCAATTGGGGGAGGAGAGGCATAGGCAGGTCTTTGTCTTCGCTGTCATCAAGAAACGAGTTTTAATAGGAAATCTGTCCCCTCTCCTTTCTCTCCCCATGGTTTTTAAGAACCATTTCCTGTGACTCAACAGGTAAGAGCCACAATCCCTAATGGGACAAAGGGAGGAGGGGACAGGTAAAGTGGTTATTAAGATCGTAATGAACCTGCGCTGTGAGTGCTGGAACGAGATTAACAACCAATTAAACCCCATTTCCGGTGCTGGTGGTCATCAGCTTCGCAACTAAATTAGTTGTTTTCCCAGGTTTGCTGTTCGTGATGTCCTTCCACCAAAGGTGACATAGACAGAAAAGAACTTTTGCCATTTGTGTTAGCTTATAGACTGGTTATAAATGTTACTGAAAATATCAACGCGCTTGTGTTAAGACAGGTCATTAATTCACATATTTATTGGCTTTTTATATTTTGAGTTGTACATTAACAATAATTAGGACAGTTAACTTCATCGCGGGGCGAATTTTAGGGGACTTTAGTGCGCGTTTTCATTATTTTTTGTTTTAATTACGAAGCAGTGTTTCTTAGAAAGGTCCTCCAGGAAGGTTCCTTCTCCTTAGCCAAATATCTATTTCTACAAAAGATTAATATATTATTAGATTGTTATTATTAAATTCACAAAGCATCATTAGGTTATAGTTAAGCCTTAATCTAAGGAAATAATCTAAAAAATATATTCAGTGTCCGTGCCTTAGTTTAAAGGGGAGTAAGTTACTCATTCATTTCTTTTTGTTTGAGTATTATTCATTTATTTTTTTTTTTTAAATTTATATACGATATGCACCCCACAAGTAGCCGAATAGTTAAAACCACTGAATATTGGTAATTTGGTTCGGTAGATCCCAGGCAAACCGGTCGGTTGCATGGTTGGTTTTCCCCATGTGTAACATGAATACGAGCCAGTTCCCTTCAGAAAGTCCTGCACGAAAGCATTCCCTTCTCTTAGGCATATAGCCGTCGGGGCTTTGCCGTATTCAAATATTGAAGTTGTATAAGTTTATATAAGCCATAGTATTAAATATTATATAAGCCATAATATTTAAATTATGTAAGTTTTGCTATGCTTTTTGACCGTAACGTTGTGATTTTTGAACAGGGCGACTGATAATCTTAAAATAATAGTAATAGCATTTTCTAATTATTAGAAACTAGTGAAATGTGATTATAGATTTGTGAAGAACTTTTTATGGTGTAAAGATTTTTTAATTCCATTCCCTTACAGGCTAATTTTTTTATTTAATGTTTCACTCCTTCAGATTTTATCTTCAGTGTAATAAAACTAACTTTTATACAAGTTACTGCAACTGATTTTCATAATTTTAAGTATTTCCCAATTAAATGCTCTTAGTATTTGAACCTCAAATTAAAATTTAGTTTCAGGAAGAATGAAAAATTTCAAATTTTCAAATTCAAAACATTGTCAATGTAGATCATGTCTGAAAAGTAAACAAAAGGCCAATTTTAAAGTCTCTGAGATGAGAAAAATGAATTCTAATGCACCTCAGAGTAGTACAGATGACTCAGTTTTTTCTAATCCTCCTGATCGAAAATAAATTCAGAATCCAAATCAGATGCATTTTATCTTAGCTAAGAGACAGACGTCTGTCGTCGGCGAAGACCTTGAGCACCGTATAGGTGACACTAAGATTTTGCTTTGTCCCACTTTTCATGATGAATGTACTTGGAGACGGATCCAAACACTGTCTGCTACCTCTGTTTCCCTACTTTTAAAGGACTTCCGACTCGGCTGTATTTTAAGTGACTCTATCTTTATGCCTGCAAAGGACTTTCAAACATTCATATCTGGAAACATTCATATCTTCTCCAGGATTCGACTTCGGGCTCGACGATGCAGCAGCGGACATTACTAAACACCATGTCGATCATCAAGTGATTACAACCAAATATTACCTATTTGGAGGTTACTACCATTAAGCTAATAGGACTACCAGTAAGACAGTAGCACTGCTAATTGGAGAATATTACTAGTGAAGTAGTAGTACTACTATTTGAAGACGACCACCAGTAAGATAGTAGTACTGCTATTTGGAGATTATTACCTGGAGATTACTACCAGTAAGATAGAAGTACTGCTATTTGAAGATAATTGCCAAGAAATAATACCAATAAGACAATGGTACTACTATATGGAGTTACCTACTAAGAATGTAGTAATATCCTCTGCCGTCATTGGTATTATTATTTTATGTTTAAGTTTGTACTATTATTATACGTCTTTTGTACCTCAAAAGAAATACCTCGCGTCAGGAAACATGAAAAGTATAATGTATCTTTGTCAGTATTCTAATCAGAGATCTTTCTAGTTGCTAATTGAACATGCAGACTTCTTACACCACAAGATTTTGCATGGATGGAATGCCATAATTCTTTACACGTTGTTTTTTATGTGTTATGTCCCAAGAGGAATCAAGAGTGGTACAAATCGGTACGTCTGTCTTTGATCATAGACCTTGAGTATTATCATTTCTCAATCGGGTACAATAAATTATATCATTCATTAGTCTAAAGGGCTTTGTCCATGAGGGACTACTGTTTTCGTTTTGCGATTTTGCGTCGAATCACTCTGAATGTCCGTTTCACTGTTCAAATTGTTGCCACCAAATATTATCGCTCTGTATTATATTTGAAGAAATTAAATAAAGAAGAATCTGCATAAATGTATGTTTCTAGCATTGTGATAAAACAGCGGTACCTAGAGCCATCCAGTTGTGAATGACGTAAGCCTACTGCGAATATGGTCATCTGTAAGCTCAAATTTGAAATTTGGAATTTGTTTTATTATCAATTTCATATTTTGTAAAACTTTTAATGAATTTTTGATTAACAAACTCAAGGATTTCAAAGCCAGCAATGGCAACGTTGTACAGGGTAAAAAAAAACATGTTTAGCTGCAGCGCGTGAGAGTGTGTATCGGAAGTTTTAAAGACATGCTCAGTTTAAAATTATTTTGCGATACTGCTCTTGAACTGAATTTCATGGTTTAAGTGCAAAGAACATGCTATTTAATAAATAAAGGTAACACACAAAATGTTAAAAAAATGCCCCTTTGGACGTGCAGGGTATTATTATTCAGGCACGAACTGAAAATTCCAGTGGAACAAATAATGCACATTTGTTTGTAAAGGATGACCGTTTTGGAGAATTTTAACTCTGAACTTTTTTTTTTTATAAATTGTTGCTTATGTTGCTAATGATAATTATGAGCAGTAATATTCAATTAATTCTTTCTTGTGTTTAATCTGCTGACGGTAATTATAAATATTTTCTGAGACCTTTCGCGTTCAATAAATCGTCATAAACCGGTCGTCATTAGTGTTAAATCAGAATTTTAATAAGCTATCGAGAAGAATTAGTAATACTTATTTATAAACATCTTTTTACAGTAATTAAGGTGGAGATTTGTGATAAAAAAGAGTAATTAAATTTATTCTTGTGAAAATACTAATAATCACTTGGATTAAGATAGCGGTGCTTAAAAATGTATTTGGCATATATTAATTCAATTTAGGATAATAATATTAGGCGTTAGGACTAATTCAAAAATGAATAATTTAAAAGCACTTAATGAGAAATACTTTTAAATTACATTCAAAGCTACAGTAATGATATGCAAATGAAAGTTAGGACGTTATTAAAATCGATGTAACTTATTAAAAGTAAAAATGTTGCCTAAAGAAAATTTCATTTTATTAAAAGTCAAGCGTTCTTGGCATCCAAATGACAAATTATTAAAAAAAAAAAAGTTTGAAAACTTTCAGATTTCGTTTCGTGTGTTGCCTTTATTTATTAAGTATCGTGTTCTTCGCACTTAAACCGCATAAAATTCAATTCAACAGCAATATCACAAAATAATTTAAAAACAGCTGGAGATAAAAATGTTGTTTTCGTACCGTGCTGCCATTGCTGGCTTTTAAATCGTCGAGTTTGTTAATTAAAAATACAGTTTACAAAATATGAGACAGATGATAAAACGAATTCGAAATTCAAAATTCGGGCTTCCAGGTGCCCATGTTTGGGTGGAGTCGTACGTTATTCAAAATTTGATGGTTCTAGGTACCGTCGTTTTTCAAGAATGCGAGAAACATGCATACATTCATGCAGATTCTCCATTATTTAATTTCTTTAGGTATAATACAGGGTACAATAATATTTGGTGGCAACAATTTGAAAAGAAAAAAGTGATACGCCGTTTATAGTGAAACGACATAAAATGTCATTTTGAGATTTATAGCACTTTGACCTTTCTGGGTTTGAGTATAATAGTTCCTTAGGGCTAAAAGATTAATTAAATGTATTGTTTTTTGATAGCTCATTTATTTCAGTTCAACGAGTATAAATGTATGTATTTTAAGTATAAGTGTTTTTAAGGGAACATATTAAGCAAAACACTGATATCTGAAATTGTATTTGTTTTTCATTCGGCAGATTGTTCAATTTACTTTAAAGAGATATTTCGACATGTTTCTGCTGTCTGTTATATTTTAAGTAGAAACCGCATCAATTAAAATTTCGAAATAATTACTTATTAATTACTAAATAACATCCTGGAAATTAAATTTGTAAATGTGCACCGCAGTCAGTTCATTAATTAAAGAATATAAAAACTTTTTTTTTTTTCCTGTTTCGTTTCATAATAGTTACTGTATTTTTCTTCTAATCTGGTAATAACAGAAACAGTATGTCCAAAAATTCTTTACTGTAACTGAATTCGGAGAGTGAACGGTTCGTTCTTAAAAACCAACATTGAATTTTCTCTCTGAATATTTAAAATTTCGGGTTTAAAATACTAATTACTGTTTTAGACTAGAATATTGGTGTTTTTTCAGGTCCTTTTCAGACTGACTCAGCAAACTTTGTTGTCTACAAAAAGTGGCGTAAGATAATGATCCCGCACTTACCATTGACAAAGATGTGTGACGTAAGGAAATGGTCGGCCATTATTTTTAATTATGGTCAAAAGCCAAGAAATCTGCGCTTACGTGGAATGATTGAAAATGAGCTCATTATTTAAAGCATAATATGCTGTTGAGAATTTTTTTTCCCCTGATACGTATTCTGTTAAAATAAGGTATTGTCTATTTTTTATTTAATTTTAAAAACTACCAGAATAATTAAATAAGTAATTAAATAACACCGCAGTTATGATATTTGTATAGAGAAAACAGGTTTTGAGCAAATATTAATTTGAAATTTTGTTTAAACAGTTTCTCAGGTAATTCCATTAATTATAATGAATAGCCTTGACGATCGAAAATGGTTGACAATGGGCTTAAAGTTGTTCACGTTTCGTGTAAAGCTGTTAGTTTTTCTTGACGTAATACTTATTTAATTTATTTCTCATTATAATATGCACTATATTTACACGAAATATATGTATAGTTGTATTAATTCACGATTAAAGCTCTGTTTGTGAATTTAATATAGTGATTCTGATCTGGCACCCCTTAACGGGATCCTCAACTAGTGGTCAATAGAATATGATCTCTGAACTCTGGTAATTCGTCCTGGATTCGATTCTCGCCATTTAAACGAGCTGTCTTCTTTATGAAGCATTTCCTTTCAAGAGTCCTTCATAAAAGCATTCCTTCTAAAGGAGATAGCCGTAAAATGAATTGAAATGAACGAATCTCTTTCGATTATTAAAGAATATAAATAATCTAAAGAGGTTCTTTTAATTCAAAATATGTAGTACATTTTTTTCCTCACCTCGAAAAATATGTTTTGAAAAGGAAGACAAATTTGGAATGTATTTGAAACTTTGTTGTTATATTGAGTTGGATTACTAATTCTTGTTTTGAATATTCAAAATATTTCGCAAAAGTATCAATCATATAAAGGCTATCGTCTTCAAATTGTGTTCAGCGGAACCCTGGAATTTCATGCAATTCCTATTAGGGTTCCACAAGTCATAATCAAAATTCAAAAGTTTTGAACACTAAGCAAACCGCAAAACCAAACATTAGAAACAATTAGTTAAATAATTTTGTTTTCTAATATTTTTACCCAAAATAATATGAAGTAGATCAGAATTCATAAGTAAACTTATAATTAGATAATTATTTTGTTTACATTTTAGTATAACATGCGCTACATATATTTCAGAGATTTTTGAGCATACACTATTTAAAGGATGTGGGGTTACGGGAATTTAAAATTCGTTTTATAGCTTCCCTGAGTCAGCAGTTTGGACACCATTGATGTAAAGTATTGAACAAATGTATTTATTTATAATTTTTCCTGATTAATGACCTCCAAAAACTATGGGAAAACTTATTTTAATAATTTTTTTGGTCTTTACTTCAGATGCTTCCTTACTTATGACTTTATTATCAATCATAATTTTTCTGAATTAATTTTAGCTTTTTAAAAAGAGGAAGAAAACTTTAAAAAAAAATTAAGATCTTCGAACTGTGTGTTGCTCATTACGTGTTTTTACTTTTTATTTAAGCCGTATCTCAGGATAATACGTTTCATCATCACCAAAACATGGTTTACCCAGTCGATTCTATTCCACATTCTTTTGCTATTCATACTTAATTACGCTTTCCACGAGTGGGTGTTTTATGAATTCTGCATGACAAGTTATATTTAACCGATTGTATACACGTCTTAGATGAATCGATTCAACCTCTTTGGTTTAAGTTATCATTGATAGTCTTTGTGGTTTGTCATCCATACAGTAATTAAATCTCTTGCCCTCTGATCCTCGTCTCAAGAAGATAATTTTCTTTGCATCTCATATAGTCCAATTGACTATTCCGGATCGCATTGCAACTATTAATTTCGTGGCCATCTAAACCGATTCTACACGGACAAAAGAATAGATAACTCACTCACTCCCTTGCCCTGGTTTAAAGAGACCCGTGCACCTCATGACGTTAACTACTTTTTTATCATTGTTATTGCCCGTCTGGATTACTCTTAGCGCACTAATTAAACCTTTCGAAGGGGCGAATGGGATCGCACAACCCAAATTCCCTCGACTCGTACCACCAGTCCTGGTACAGTTCTCACCACTCCCACTATGATGCTTACGGTCTCAATTAACCGCTTTATCTTCTAAGTTTTACCCATTGTCTTCTGGCGAGCGCAGACGTCACTCGGGGCAGATGCAGCATCTTACCTGCTTGGAAGAAGGGGGGACGGTTGAGACTCACTCCTCTAAAGGCGCACCGTGGGAAACAGGGTCACATTCGGTTGCCACATCATCATCATCATCGCCCGCGTGAATGATTCCGCAATGGTTTTTATTTGGAGCCTCCTACACATTCACGCACGCACAGCTCACGAACCCACCTGGGATATTTCCTTTCATTAGATTCTCATCAAGCAAAAGGGGTGAAGAGGAGAGGAAGAGTGGGTTGTCCGAAGTGTATAGTTTGCCCAGAGAGTCCTTTGATGATGTCTCGCTTTCCTTCAACCGCTGAGCAAATTAATGTTTTTTGGATGTTTTTTCACCGTCGTCTTTGGAATGCGGAGCGGCGGATGATGGGAATTGGTTGATGGAGAGTTATGAGGTACTAGAAATTAAGATCACTCATGTCGCCATGTTTTGGTTGCCCATCTGTCGCACAGACTTGATTTGGGTAAGAATTGTCCAAGATGGTTTATAATGCTTTAGGGATAGAATCTGGAACTAACTAAAAAACCATTCATTGCAGCGCCAATTGACCTATCATTTATTTTTCACATAATTTGATTTGCCATTCTGTAATTGCTGCGTCTCGCAGGATCTTATTGAATGTCTCCTGCTTGATGTCTTGTAATAATACACTTTATATCTGATATCAAAGTCTGTTATATGCTCTGAGGTAAATCAAATTTATTTAGATTTAAATTATGGGTGCTAGTTTATGGGGACTCATTATACTTCTTTCGATTGCTACATACCTGCAAACAATTTCTGGAACGAAGTGAAAACAATTTTAGAATTATTAATTTAATGTTATTAATTAGTTATATTGTAAATAAATAAAATAGCGTGCGAAGAATTTTATGCAATGTAACTAGAATTGTATTATTACAACTTTTAAGCGTTAATAATAACAATTTAAGATTTTAAATTAGCATATTTTTATACACCTAAAAGGAGAATTCTGAATTTTAAGAGAAATAAAGAAAGTAATAATGAAAGCTTTCACCCTGTTATTTTATATCAAAGAAATCTAAAATGTAGTGTACTGAGGGAATTGAGTTTTAAGAAAAACTTTATCCATGTTATGTAATTTTCAAGTTTTGTCGTTTTCCTTTAGTTAACGAAATTCAATGCTTGGTTTCCATCTCGTTTTCAAGAGGAGAACGTTTTAACGATCTTTTACCAAGTTAACAAAAATTTAAAATTTATATTCTAAAAGAATAAAATTAAATGTTATTGCTGAAAGAACGCTTAAGAAGTGGGCTATTTGAATGTAAACAAAAACTGATAGTGATATATAATTTCAAAATTTGGTAATTTTGACGTTATTTTTGGCTTGGTTTGAGAGGCTTTTAAAAAATGTATTGGAATAATGCGAAGTTGATTCCATCCCCCTTAATATCATTCATATTTATTTTTTTTATTTACTAATGTGTAACATGATGTGCTGAAAGAATTTCTATACAAGCAATTTTTTAGCTTTCAAATGCTAAGAATATGTTATTACTATTCGTATGCAGTTCAATCATAATCTAATAATCATACAAAAATATTTATTAAACAAATGTTATTCATTTAATTTATGCATATAATATTAAGAGTTTGTCGTGTTTCAATACTAAAGCCTGCAACTTGGAATTCTACGAAGATTTTGTGAATAAGATCTCCTTTTTGAAAAAAATTACATTGATCAACACTTTTAATGGAAATTTACATAGCAGTGCTCGTCATTAATAATGCGTAATAATACTTGATCTAATAACATGAGAATAAAATTTCTAAAGTGATCTGTCATTTTTAACTTTCTTACAATTGCAAATATTTCGCTCTTCAGTCTGTATATAACCACTGATTATGATACTGAATTTTAAATATCTTGGTCTGTTTTTGTCACAGAAGAGTCAAACTTTATTTTTTCTAATAATATAAACTTTCATTAAATATAGCTAGAGATCGAAGAAACGCAGAAAGACTGTGGAACTCAATTTTACAGGATTGATTTTTAAAGTTAAAAATGGCGAAACATGAGCATTTGCGCCAATTAAAACGTTCTTTGTAACTGGAAGTTTATGTCTGTAATCAATAGTTGCGAAAATAAAGTCACGTGAAGAATTTTATGGAGATGGTATGTATAAAAAATATAATGCAAATAAGATTTTAATACAAACCTCTCGTATCGTAACAAAGTAAGTTTTTGCATCAGTAAGTAACACATTTTATCCTACTTTCTATACCAAATGTAGAAATTCAAGATTGTGGTAAGTGTTGAAATAGCCGTTCCGTCAAACAAAGTAATGCAAGAATAAGCCCTAACTACACCAGTTATTACACTATTCAAGGAAATTCCCCGTTTTTCTCGAAAAGCAATAATTCTTTACTCAGATGTCGCCCACTCGGAAGAAAAATGTTATGCGAGAGCTAAAAATAAATCTCGCCGTTTAGAAAGTGTTGCCATTGATGATCTAATAAACTTAGCTCGAATAGGCGAATAAAAATAAGGAATGAACCTGAATTGTTAGAAGAATTTTAATGTCGATCAGATTAAACATTTTTTGCATAATTTATAGTAATTACAACACATTTAGGATATTAATGAGGTGATGTTGTGTTTGATATGATTTACATTACGTTTTCATTGATTAATTCTAATGAGTAGAATTATTTTTATAGTAAGCAGGTTGTTCGCCTAGTTAATGTAATGGCGTTCTGAAACTCCCCCCCCCAACTATATAATTTTAAGATGCTAATTAACAGAATTTAATTAATTTTTTTTTCATTGTCATGCATATAGAGAAGCTAAAGGTAAGCAATATGATACAATAATATGTATCAATTTTTTTTTCCCTCTCAGTTCGAACGAGTATATAATAAAGAAATAGCATTGGCACAACAATGCCGAAAGGATAAATAATAATTGCGAAATTAAATTAATGCAGTAATCATTTTCGTATCAGTCGGGGTATTATGAATTACACAATATGCGCAATGAGAATGCTTTTCCAAGGCATGTTAAAGAATTGGTTAAAAAAATTTTCATCAGAATCCTCATTTTTGTGTGGGAGTGTCAATGTGTTAGGGTCGTGACAAGCATAGGGAAACATTTTCCAACTTTTACTTTCCTTTCTTTTTTCCTCCTAACACTTTTATTGCTACTGTTTATTTTCTGATACTTAATTTCAAGTTTTTTTGTGATATTTGCTGTGAGCGTGTATTTTTTTTTAATCTCATCAGAATAACATATCGTAGCGGAATCAGGCCAACCAATGATTTTTTTCCGCGGGAAAATGGCCTTTTGTAATTTGGAATAATTGCCCATGGAAAAGTGTGTCATTTTGTTGTTGTTTTTTCATAAAAAGCGGGTCTCGTAGCGATGGGAACCTGTTTAGGATGCATTTGGTCGAATAAATGCAGGAAACAGAAACCATTTGTGTGTTAATTATTACGTAGTTCACACTCTCAACATCGCGTACGACTGCCTTCTATGGGATATCATATCTTCCTCTTCTTTTAAGCACTATATTAATATATTGTGACTTTAAAAATGATAAAATTTAGTTTCTTTGTTATGGATACTGAGCTATAAACAAGTAAAGTAGATTACATAAATAAAACGTTATAAAATGGTATTCTTTGTATGTCATATCAATAACGCTTGCTGCTTCTGTTGCTTACACTAAGCCGTTGATTGGTTAAATTGGCGGAGGTACTGTTAGTGGTGACAGTATACCTTTTCTTAACGTTTATTTATACGCGTTCAGTATTGATTAACATACATAACTATTTTTTACATTTATTTTATTTCTTTGGTACATTTATCATTTAATTTTTTTCCCCCATTTTTGGTCGTATTTGAACCAAATGCTTCTTTTTGAGCCGTGCAGGAGTTGCTCTATTAAGGTTCATGAAGCATCCCTTAAAGAGACATTGCGAGATATGTAACACGATATTTTATTTATTTATGAATTCTGTTTTTCTGTAGTTCTTGTTCTTTATCGCATCGTGTTCGTTTTTCTTTCTGACTTTCCTGAAGATGATATAAAAATTTTTCTTCGTTGTTTTATGTATGTATGTATAATATTCTATAGCCTTTTGCTTTTAATTAGTGCCCCACCAGTGGCTGCGTGTGTAAGACCGCTCATTACTGGTAGTTCGACCTGAGTTCTAACACGGGACAAACGGCCTGGCTGCATGGTTGGTTTTCGCTCTTTTCCCCATATATAACGTGAATACGAACAAGTGGTACTTATGTATTAAAACAATGACCTTGGAGTTTGGTGTTTTTTACAGATGAAAGGGTAAAAGTTACTATTGAGTGCAAATCTGTGGTTTTCGAAACGATTCCCAAACTATCGATATTTATCCTTAAGTCGGCAAGACTATCAACATATGAAAACACAGCAATTAAAAATGCAAATTTTAATTATTAAGTAAAGGCTATGGGATGTATTAAAAAATAAACACTTCTATTCTCCAATGTACTTCTCCCCCTGCTCTTCTTCTTCCCAAGCACAGCGATTTGTTTTCGTTTAAAAAGATGGTAGAATTGCACAGACTCGGCATCGCACAAACGTCGGCAACACCGGCTATCTATCACCGACTCTTCTTCTCGTTGTGCTGAAATTTTACCGTAGTTCCTTTCACAAGCACACATTTTAAAATTAAATTTAAGGCAACAAAATATTACGACTTCTTTGTAAAATACGTTGGAACTTCGCATACGGCACAAAAAGAGCGCCTACGAAAATGGCGATGTTTCTTGATCGAAGGATTCTTATAATTATTCTTATTATTAAGGATTCAGTTCTTATGATTGAAGGATTCTTCGTATCGCCACTAAATGGCGATGTTGCCTGAAAAATGGCTATACGTATGGTTTCTAGAATTTGGTACATTTCCTGAAAATTTGGAGACTTCTGCTCGTGCCGTCCGTTAGTTTTGCACTCTCCCAGTGGCAGATAGCCCTAGATTAACTTTGTCCTAGTAAATCTCTCTTAATTAGCTAATAAGAAATACTAAAATGCAATTTTTGAACTTAATTTTTTAATATAGAATTTTTCATATGATCAGTAATTTTTTAAAAATTATCCGTCGGTTGAAGTCATTAAATTATTTTTACTCTGCCATTAAAAATATTTTCATTCAAAAGGATTTCTATCGTCCGAGGCAGTGTTCTTATTTTTACATATTTTACTTTCCCATCTGAGAGCCTCCATTGACGTCACATGATGTTTCCTGCAACATTAAATGAAAGGTATATGAAAAACTCATGTATAAAATTGTGTATCTGCTTACCTACTGTGCATAGATATAGTGTTTCGTTAATGCCATTTTTTAATAATCGCTAATTCACGTTATGGTGTTCGAGCCTCGCCTGTTTAGCGAGGAAACTCGCTCTTCGCCTCTTTTGCAAGGATTTCTCTAGTCACCATACTAAATAAAAAGCAATGAAAATATTACAAAATGGAATTAAGATGATATTTATATTAATACATATTAATTAGTGTGATAGTTTTGATCCCTCCCACCCCGTAAACGAGTTTAAATAGCAAGCCAAAAAAAAAAAAATCAAACCATGATTCAGCTGTCTGTATAAAAATATATTTTTGCTATCTATGATGCTACCATTCTTTTCCAGCAACAGAAAGGGGCTTCACTGAATGAAATGTAGATGGCAGCACTGTATATCTGCTATTACATTATTGTATAATGAATGACATGTGTAAGTTACATGAATTCCGGAATGGCAACAGCTAGAAAAGACTTGCCATTTGCTTCTTGAATGCAATTAAAATTAGTTGTTCTTATATGTGGTTTTGTTGATTTGCCCTTATGCAACGAGACGCACGGTACATTTACCTAGTACATTCCTCCACGAAAGTTTTCCTCTTCGTAAATGCTAGAGCATAATGGTGCCGGCACTTTTATGTAAGTCGGCCACTGTTTACAAGACAAACACCTTCATAAGGGAACCCGGCATCAAGGTGCCCCCTATTTTATGCAGATCAGTTTTAAACTTGTAATAAGCATTCTTCATAAACGGGCCGGCGCCTTTGTGCTTGGCCATCTCTACTGATACTACTTTGATAAGAAAAGCAAATGAGAACTTCTATCTGCGTAGCGTTCCAGTGCATAATGGTGCCAGCACTTTTTGAAGGTTGCTTTTTACAAGTTAGCAATTGATCTTCAATAGAATGCGGGGTACCTTTACGCTGGCCTTCTTTATGAAGGTTTCTGTCTTTCGAGCTGTAACCGATTTGTGTCGAGGTGCTGGCACCTTTATGACTAGGCATCATTGCAGGCTTCCCGTAATTTTGCATTTTCATCTAAAGGAATCGATCCATCAGTGACTGAGTGCGTGAGGTTCTTGAAACGTAACGTGAATACGATGTAATTTACGCTAAAAAAAAGTCCTCTTTTTTAGCCACAGTAAATAACATAATGAAAATAAAATTAGAGTTAACTCTGGTTAATTGAATACAGAAAAGCAGACGACGTCTATCTACCTAGACATAGGGATGGAATCGTGGAAGACTTTCCAAGGAATTGGCTCATGTTCACTTTATACCTGGGGAAAACCATGTTGAAAACAAACCATGCAGCCAGCTTGTTCGCCTGATTAACCGCTCAGCTTCAAAATCTACGCCAATCTAAGATTGCGTTTTTTGTCTAATTTTAAACAGATCACTTTTCTTCAGAGTCCCCCCCCCCAAAAAAAAGGGAAAAAATTCAATGTAGGCGAGACGAAGAGTCTAACCGACAAAAATAAATAGGAGAGGCCGAAGAAAGTGAACAGGCGAGGTCAGAAAAGAAATGAGCATAGAGAAAAATCTGTGAAATATGATAAAAATTGGATACGTTGGCTTTCAGTTAAATAGTATGTGCGCTGCGAAATGTGAAAGTGCAGGAAAAATGTGTGAAAAAATTTGCATAAAAAGTCGTTTTAAGCTTTTTGTATAAAAAATAATTTTAATTTAATATTAATAATTTTTTCCGACTTCTTTTCCATGGGGAGCATGAACTCTGTAGAAGGTAAACACATTAAAAAATTAATCGCTTTCTTTTCGAACATAAAGAGAATACACACATTCCGACATTTTTTCGTAATCCCCCCTTCCGAGGAGGGGGGGGTCTTGAATGGGAACATCACTTTAACGTGTAACAGCGCATTTGAGAAACTCTCAAGAAAATGTGGGGAGATACCTGTAATTACGAGCAGATGTTAGAAAATTACACCTAGAAATAAATATATCCTGGTAATAGAAGTTTGACTGTATATAACAGAAGAGAAATTGAAAAAAAATTACTAAAGAAATTATGTCTGTATAAATATTATGCTTCCCTCTCACTTCATTAACTGTGTGATCCAAATACACAATTTACTGCTGATTTTTTTTTTCTTTTTAGTTGTGTGTGATGTCCATTTTCACCAGCGCTTTGCTTCGAAAGTCACAGACCGAGGGGTGTGTACAAGTGGGCGTTGGAAGATTTTTCAAATCGTCTGCACGGAGAGTGCTATAATTATAAACGTCCGCGATGCTGTGTGCTGACTATCATGGACAAAAGTTTTTTTGCTTCGAAAGCCGCTTACGAATTCGGTGTATATAAAATTCCGTTGTAGCTCCTGTGTGCATGTTTTTTTTTGGGGGGGGGGATAACCCTCGAATAGCCTGTGTAGTATTCTGTTAAATGAGTTTTCATTGGGATACTCTTCGTTTCTCCCCCCCCCCTTACAATTTATTCTCTCGTACCTAGACTGAGACGTCAAGAAGTTAATTTCTCATGCCTTCGTTTTTTTTTTTTCCTTTTTTTTTTTTTTTTTTTTTCCTGTGAGAATTTTGTAATGCTAAGATTCTATGGCTTTTTATATGAGGGGTGAAAATGAGTCCAAAAAAAAATTCTGTACTAAGGAAATATAATAAAAATATAATGTCGAAAATCATCTGTTATTTATACTGATATTAACACTTCACAAAAATAATGTTTAATAAATGAAGTTAAAAAGACAAGCAAAGCTGTGTAAGTCACTTTATTAAGAAAACTGAACACTGATATGATAAACTGAGAAAGCTGAGCATTCATATGATAAACTGAGAAGAGACTGGGAAAAGAAAAGATTCAAAAAATGTGTGGCAACACTTAACATTTTATCAGGAAATCTAAAAATAGGCTTCTTATAAGAATTTTGCTGTTGAACTTTAGGTGGCTTAAGTGTAAAAATGAATTTAAAAAAAATTAGTTGTGTGAAAAAAACCTGAACATTGATATGACGAACTGCGGAAAGACTAACGAAAGAGGGCTATAAAAAAAAAATAAAGTGTTGCTATGATGATCGTTCAGCAATACATAAACAAGTACAGTTATCATTTTCCGCTTTATGGGAGAATAGAATATTAATAATACAAAAAGCTTGTTAATGAGTCCAAGAACAGATTGATAAACTGCAAGCTCAGTGAGAGCGTAAAAAACCTCTGTGATACTCTGAATTTTTCAGAATTCCCCCCGCCCAAATTCTTACCTTTGAAATAACTCATATTTCAGCGAAATCCAACATTATGTATGATTGAACACGGAGCAAGTTCAGTTGTATCCCACCATTCTTTTCGTTTTATTTATTTTTAAGTATTCATTATTTATTATTTTACATAGTTGATTTTCTTTGCCTTTATTGACGGCTTCCACAGGACGCCGGCGCTTCAAGTTTTAGAAATTAAGGTCTGTTTAGCTATGCGTTTATGTATGACTAACCTGTGCATCATTATGTCTGAGAAAACCCTTATCAATTTCTCTCGGAATTGAGGTTCCCAAAACCCTGATTGAGAACGTTGCTGTACAGCATTATTGGTCAATCCATTTATCCTTGCTTAGCCCTTCATATAACACTCATGTTCCAGGGAAATCCTGCATAAACATTGTATTCGTATATGATTATCCACACATTTACGTATGATAATCTCATTTATAGATATATCTATATTTTCGCGAAACTTTCTTGAAACTGGATTTCGGAAATCCCTGATTGAAAAATGCTGCTATCGAACATCGTTGGTTAATCTGTTCATCCTTACGGAATCCCTGAATATCATCTAAAGAGAACTCCACCATAATGTCTCAGGGAGCCTTTACGTGAGCGTTATATAGGATTATCATACATTTACGTATGATTAGCCAAACCATCGCTATTTCTAAGGGAACCCTTGGCAATTTTATGGGGTTTTTAAAACTCTGATTCTGAAACTGCTGCTTAACCGGTGAAGTAATATTCATGTATCAGGGAAACGGCTATCCTTTCGTTGTTATTTGAGAGCACTTGCTGCTATTTCTGTCCGCATTGGAACTTCGGAAAGCATGGTTGGGAAATGCTATTTCGAATATCTTTTGTCAATCTGTGTTCTCGTGCAGAACCCTAAAATAATATGCATGTCTCAGCGAGCACTAAGAAGAAATTTTTTTTAATTTCACTTTTGTGAAATAAACGAAATCCTTACATGTTTTTATTCAATCAGAACTAAACTAAGATATTCTTTCCTCCTCCTCGTAAAATGAGGAAGGAGTTTAATTAAAAACAAAAGACCATTATTAAATTTTTATGTTTAGTCTGTTATAAATGTATGATATTAATGAGAAAAAAAACCTTTGAAATCAAATAGACATGAAAATCTTGTAAATAAATTATATTCCGGTGTATAACGAGCACTTTCAATACGAAAAAACAAGATCGAAATTTGCGGGTGCGCGTTATATGCAGGATTTAAAAATGACAGATTTTAAAATAAGGAATGAGCATAAAAAAATTTTATTTCCATATGTACCTAAGTGCTGTTTATTTAAAAGAAATGACATACCTTATGAACTTAAAAATTTTCATTATCGGATAACATAAAAAGTTCGTCATCTTCGTCTTCCGGTAGATCTTCAGGCACATCATCGAATTCTGTTTCATCTTCACCATCACTGTTACTCTGATGCTTAAATAAATAATCATTATCATCCGTTCCAACTTTCACCAACACCAAGCACCTTTGCTGCAGCGCGATTTTCCGTTTTCTTTCGCAAAATGAATGGCTTGGCCTTTGAAATCAACACTGTGTTTGTTTGTATTCGCGGGAGCCATATTTACTATTAAAAGGAACACTAGATCAATTGCATTTCCACTAAACCAAATGTGATTTACTTTAAAAAGCCTTCGATTTTCACTTCAAAAATCACGGCTTCAAATGACTACAGAAAGAGAAATATCTAACTTCTAATTCCACGAATTCATTCGGATTGGAAGTGCATTCTTATTACAAATTATATCTCCCTTCTCTTGAAACCCTAGTATAGTAGCATTATTTTGGAAGCTGCATTGAATACAACTCACCCTCTTCGCTGTAATTTTTACTCCCTCAAGCATTTAATCCACACACATATTGTTCCCCTTATCGCTTGTCAATTCGGTATACCATTGTTCGAAAGGCTAGCACAAATCTTCGAATAAATAAATAACCTCAAAATAACAGCATTGCACATGTATTTGTTAGGTTTCTTCGAAAAGAATTGGGTGCGCATTATACGGCGAATATACCTAAAAATTTTTTTAATGTAGCTTGAAATTATAGATCACGTTATTATTATACATCCCGGTGAGCTTAATTTTACTTCGCCTTATAATAGAGCGAAAAAAATGTGCAATTCGAATGATTATTATTTTAATTAGTATTCTGTCCTGCTACATTTAAATTTATTAAAGCCAAACAGAAGCGATAGAAAAAAATCTTAACGTTGAAAGAAGAAAAAGTTTTAACTTAAGGAATAAAATTACGAAAGTAAGACTAAGTTATGAAAAGCAAACTATCAAAATCTCCTTCCTGTCTTGTTTATTTTAAAACTGTGGAGTCCGGGGGGGGGAAGAAACTAATGTTGTTTCTAAAGGCAACGATCTATTGTCTTTAAATGACACTGATCAATCTTGCATCTCAAACGAGATTCGAATGTTATTTACAGTAGGTGGTAAAAACTGTTACTGAATGATGATACATATTAATTCATTTGGAGTACAATACATCATTGTTAGGCAATAGTAGAATTACCTTGATGTTGTTTACGTAACTAAGAAAATTCACGGAAGGGCATCATTAGAAAAGTAATTAGATTCGTATCGGCTGACTCCGCATTAGCTTTTGTTTACAGATTTAGTGAAAAACCGTAAGTACAATTTTACGTCTAAAGAGGAAGAAGAAAAGAGAAAAGTAATTTAAATAAACTGAAACCATAGCTTCTGAAATGGAGTGTAATCTTTTCCTTTAAATGATAAATTAATATTTTATTTCATTTCTTGAAAAAAAAACTTAAATGTAGTACATTATGTTATCTATGTGTTCAGTGCACTGAACTAAATAAAAATTTAATACACGTCAATACATTTAAATGATACCAAAATCAATGTATTGTTATCGTTTCATGAAGTGAAGATCCAAATAAATTATTTTATTTACTCAGATAAAACATGCAAGATTATTTCATTTGTATGGTGCAAAATCGAGAGGACTTGAATATTATAAATTAATCGTTGAAACTTTATTGGATTCGGTGAATAAAATGAATGAATACCTCTACATAATTTAGTCAAGTGCTAATAATATATTTAATGCTAGTTTATATTTTTAATGAACCTTTTAAGAGGAATTATTTGAAGTTTATGCACTATTGCTCATATGTTTAAGTAAATGTAATCCTCAACTAAACACACCAACCTATTGGCAGGTAGCCATCGTATAATTATATGTATTACGTCTGAATGAGTGGTTCCTAAAATGTGGGTTGTAATACAATTTTTGGTTGGTCTCTAAAAGTTTCGAAGTGCTATTTTTTTATTATATAATTAATTATACCTATTTATTTGCAATTATAACTTAATGTGTAATCATTCATTAACTGTTAATTGCGATATGTGTTTATTTAGTATCGCTCCATTAGCACATTTTTTTCCTTGAAATCTTTGTTCCCAATTTTTTTTTTTTAGATCAAAATATTTATACGCACATGGGGAGCAATAATTACGCGCGTATGGTTTGAAATTCTAAACCATGTGTGTGTAGGTTGCGAGGGTAAAAAGTTTAGGAAACTGGTCTAGAGAATCCAAATTTGTTACATTGTTCTATGAATTTTCCGGTGATACTCGAAGCCTCCTACCACCAACCTTGCGACTGGTCACTTGCTTAAATGAAGTGGCTGTCAGCTTGGCATCCTCAGTGTGCTTCTCCTTGTCAAGCCCTCTCACTCGCTTGGCAAGCATCTCATGGCAAACCTCTGAATAATTTCTTGTCCTCCTTAGGATAAGTAATGGCTTCTGCGATCCACAGGAGTTCATAGGGATGTCTAGTTTCCTAAGTCTGAAAAGAAATTTCCAACGGCGGTCAAAGTTCTTTTCCCCCCACTTCAGCATTTTTTCTTAATAGCTGCCGTTCGATCCACCCACTTCACTTCGTAAATTCTGTTTTACTCTCATAGGTTTCTTTCTTTTGTTGTTTCTTCTTTTTCCTTTCATTTCTGTGTGGTCATTTAGGGGCTGGGCTGTGGCTGGAAGGTGTGATCTTGACCGGTATCCTGTGGAGAGATTGGCTGACATTTACGAATGATAGGAAGAACTTCTCTTTTCCAGAGCGTAAAAAGGAATGTTTTCAGGAAGGAAATCTTGGTTGGTCTGTGTGAAATTATATACGAACACTGTTCTTTCTTTTTGGGTGATATCTTCTGATGCTGTTGATGGAAGAGTTTAATCTCAAATGAGTATTCCGGTCTAGTGCAGTGTCTTGGATACCGATTAGAATAAAAGAAGAAATTGAAAAGTTCTCTTTATGGATTAGATGTCTAGTTTTACAGTTCAAGTTGCTTTTGTTTGCCGAATTTTCTTTTTAGTATTTGTGAAGTTAGCATCTGCTGGAAGATCAAACTTCGAATTCATCCATCTGAATGCATATGTAGTTGAAATTACTTCTAAAAAAAATAGCTAATTTTCTCTGCAAAGGAAATAGAAAATTTCTTCTTTACATAGAGAGCTTAGATGTATAAGTTAGTGATATGAGCAATAGAAACATTAGAAAATTATAAACCATATTGTTTCTCAACCTCTTTGGCTTACTGTCCTAAAGAGGCTAATTCTCTTTGCAGCTCCTTTGAATATGTTCATCTTACCTTTGCAACAAGGATGAATTAAATGGCTTCCGAATGTTATCTGTGAGCATTAACTGAAAATGTATGAAATTTTTAGGCGTTTCTGCCATCTACATTGCATAACTGCATTTACACGATAAACATTATTATTTAAAACTTAACACGCAATGCAGAAATGGAATGATAAGGATTAAAGATCTCTGGATGTAGTTATACAAATAATCCAAGAAAACATGCACATATTCCAGTCAGCAGTGGTATATATTGAAATAACATAATTCTTTGAGCGAATTGGATAGCAATAAAAGTACGGTTTTATGGGTAGTGCTTTTTAGAATATTAGATTTACAAACTTAATTTTTAAGAATATAATAATTTGCTAGCTCCAATCCCCCGTAAAAGATGAATGAAACTACATGCAATTAGAACCAATTTTTATGAATGGTCAACTAACCTTATTTGGTATGAATCTGGTAAAGATGCATACCATCAGTATTCGCATAATCAAGTTAAATGTTTAAATATTTGTTTCCGAAGCCAAGGAATCGAATTTTCCTAGCTTATATTCTTTTGCCTTCGTATTACCCCTCGGACGAGTAACGATCATCCAGGTCTGATCAATGCCTTCGGTGGGTGATAACGCCTACAATTAAGAAGAGTTCCGGCTCCAGCATTGTTTGCACCCTAGGCGGTCATTACAAAGGATGCCTGATATAAATATAACACATTTATAATTCAAAGCAAAATATGCCTTTATTTAGTTGTTGCTTGTGATAACAACTTAGCAAGTGTATCCTAAGCAAGTGTCCTATATCGCCTGTGTTTGGAGCCAGCTTTGGTAGGGAAACTGTAAATGGAAGAGAAATACATTGCTTTTCTTTTGGTAGTTTTCAGTAATATTGTTAACTTTTTTTGAAACCCTAGTTTCTTATTTCATCTGTTGCATATTATGTACAGCTATGCATCATATTATGTACATGTATGGAATTTTGACTGGTATGTCGTTGAAGCTGTAGTTGTTCAAACGCTTGCAAACATAACTTAGTAACGTTTTGTACGTTCGTTCACCATCACATCGTTTTCAATTCTTCACCCTACCTCTCTCTGTTGGTGAAAAACATTACGACAGCAATCTCTCAAGAGCAGTGTTTTTATTGGTCGTAAAAAGAGGAGCAGGAGCCAAGAAGAGAAAAAAGAGCCTTTCCCCGTGGAGTGGGTATTTTAAAAGTTATGGGCTTGAATTCTTCTGTCGAGCAAAATGGACAACCTGAGCCGTCGTGTTATCGTTTACTGACCCCTCCTTCTGGTACCGAATTGACTGAGAGGGAGGGATAAGGAAACTGATTCCCCCTTTCGTACCAGGGTTAACTTCAAACAGCTAGGGATCTTGTTTTGGAATTTGGCATTTTCTGAGTTGGTGTGGTACTTTATATGTGAAGCATCTATCGATTTGGCGATTTAGTGAAGGAAGTTAATGAAGATGATTGTTTCAGATTTTCACATACGTTGCTTAATGCGAGCCAAATGATAACATTTTGCTTTTTTGACCATTTCTGAAAATCCAATAAAGACAGGTTTTGATTATTCGGCAGGAGAGTATTTCGTAATAGGTTATTAAAACACAAGTATAAATTTATTGTCAAATCAAAAATTTTATTATCTATAGATTCATTAAAATTTGCCCGTTCTTTTAACTGGGTCCATGGCTACTTGAAGGAAACACCAAAGCTGTAGAATGCTCCATTGTGTTTTTTTCCCTCTATCCCCATCTTTCACTTCATTATAACAAATAAAAATTTAGTATGGCTCTCCCCTCCCCTTTGATTTCATACGAATTTTCTGAATACTGCATCTCTGGTTACTGATGAGATTTCTGGATACTGCATCAATATGCCTTTCGAAATATATGACGTTATTTCATTTAACACCAAATTTAGGTTGAATTTTGCCGATATTTTCAGCCCTTATCTTATTTATGTGAATGGGTGAAAGATGTTTAGTGTAGTTCGTAGTATCCAAATTTATTTTTCCCACCTCACGTACAGAAGTCATCGGATTATTATTATTTATAGATAACAAGTGTAGATAGGGGGAAATACTGCCGATTGTGAATAGTGATTTCCTAATAGATTATATCTAATATTAAGATTTGGGAAGCAGAATACTGTGGACATCGGAAATGAAGGGTACTTCTGAAACTATAAATGCATCTTTAATAAGTCTTCGTTATTAAACTCTGTTTAGTATGTATGACTTTGAAAACGCTACAGTTCTTGCTTTTGATTTTGATTAAGACAAGGTCTCAAAAATCCTATAATTATAATTTTTCTGAAAAGTATTTTTTTGGCGTCTGTAGTACCTTCTAGCAAGAAAATGAACGTGATATATATGTTAAAAAAACTATTAAGCATTTTAACTTACAATTTTGAAAATGATTAATTTTGTTGATATCTTGTAGAAATAGTCTTTAAATGTGAAATGCCATTAGAGACTATTCAGTGTGTTAGGTTATCGTAGTGGATGAGAAATAGAAATAGAATGAGTGCAGAACAAAATCTATTGCTAATTTGCTGAAATAAGTCTTTAATAAAGTGTTCTGCTGTTTCAGATTGTTCTCAAAAATGTTTCCTGGAGAGAATTTAGAAGTCGGTGTTATTTCTTGAAATAATCTTTCTCTCCTTCTATTGCTTTAATTTTTCAAAAAATACAAAACAAAACCTGAATTACTGTTTGTTTATTTTATCTGTTCATTTATTTTTTTCTTTATTTTGATAAATTATTTTGAGAAAAAGAACCTTAAGCTTCAAGAGTTTTACTCATAAGTTCCATTTTCTAAATATCATTTGCATATTCATAATAAATGTAAGCTACTTAATTCTTTAATTTGTGTTTCATTAAACGCAGATTTGAAATTCTGCTTGTAATAAAAAACATTTAAAAATTATCTTATTATTTTTATATGAATTCGAGCGATTCAAGAATTTTTTAAGATTCAGTTTAAGATTCATCCCACCCATAATTTAGAATAAGTTATCTTCGTTAAGGGTAGTAACACAAACTTCGAAACATGGAATGTTTACTCAATATTTTAGGTATATAAATATCGTAAATTCTTTTTTTTTGCCTATGTTATTATACCATTATTTGGCTTCGTGATTGGCGCATATACAGAAACTTATTTTTCATGTTTTAAAGCAACCTTTCATGGAGAATGGTCGGAGTTCTGTCCTTTCCGAATGAATGTCCGACCATTTCTATACAATGGAGACCTTTGCGGTTGTCTTGAGCCTTCCCCTGCTTTTCACTGAACAAAGCTGTCTCGGTTAAAGCACAATTATGGGATTTTCTGATTTTCAGGTTCCGATCCTCGGATGTTGTTTGAGAAGTTGAGCGCAGCTGAGGGAGTTGGTCCTTTTTTCTGCTACTAGAATTAATGACCTTTACCTCCAATAGCAGGACCTTTAGGTAGAAATGGGGGGAACGTAAATACTTTTTCTTTTGCTTTCTCACAAAACTGGCAACTAACAAAAAATAGCCCGAGTGTGAGATGTGGCTACTGTTTTGTTACTGTCCCCAAATAATACCCGGCTTCAGGATAATGCTCAGCTTCTAGACATGTCTGCTTTTGTGTTGCTAAATCTGAAGTTCCGTCCTTAGAAAGACTGGCTGAATTATGGTTACAGGAGTTCATAAAACGAGTGGCACATAACGATGGATCTGTTGCTGCTAAATGAAGACAAGGTGCTGTAGAGAAGAAGCACTTTAAGACACTAAGAAGAAATTTGCTAAATTATGTATTGATATATATATATGTAGAAGGGAATAATTTCAGTGTAATATCATCATTGGTTAAAATTTCATCCTAGTAATATTCAGCTGTTAGTTAACAATAATAATTGCAGTAGATTTTGATACTGAGATCAAGCCCCATCGAGATATTTGGCAAATTCGGATGATTGCCTTGATTTGTCTGACATTTCTTTTTGATGCACTTACTGTATTGTAATTTACAGGATTTTATGTATGTGTGTGCTATTATACAGAGTGGTTGAAATTAGGTAGGCAAACGGAACGAAATAATCCGTGATTGCATTGCTTTATCTTACTTATGGCTTAAAATAAAGATACGTGTCAAATGAGTACAATTGCGTAGTTTTCTTTCGGGCATCTTAGCAAAATAAAGCAGTGCAAATACAGGTTTCTCATATTCGCAGCACAGGCTGGAGGAAAAGAAGGTGGCGCATCAGCATCGCAGAAGCAGTGCAAACTTATCATGTTGATACTAATTAAGAGCATTCGATTCTTTTGGTTGGTTAGAAGTTTTGGTGGACAATGTACTTCAGTTTCATTATTACCGTTATGTAAGTTACGTACATCGTTCCATGAGTGGTGAAGATTATCAATTCTGCCCCTAAAAATAGTGCACTTTATTTATTTATTTTAAATAAAGCCCAGCCGCCCAACCGGTACAGTGGTTAGCGTCGCTGACTGCCGTGCCGAAGGGCCTGGATTCGAATCCCGGAGAAGGCATGGATAGTTGCAAATGTATATTGTTGGTGCGGCATGGCGGCACTCTAAATATGCGGCGAGCCGAAAGTCCTCTCGTGTGGTTTGGTGGAAGGGGAGAGGGGTGGACCCTCGGACCCGTCCCCCCGGGGTGCTCTCCATCAAAATTGGGGGCGGAACTGAGCCAAATCGCACTGTCACCTGTTAAGTGCTCAAGGCTGTTGCCAACGACAGGCGTAATCTACCGCTCCTTGCCACGAAGAATTTCGTGGGCTTGAGCTGACTACGTCAGACAAGTAAGCATAAGCAACAACAACAACAAATAAAGCGCAAAGCTCTAGAGAAAGTTGTCTAGTTCAGTAAGATCAGGACTTCTTGTGGACTATGAGATAGGTTCATTTCTGACAATCAATTGTTCTGGAAACTGATGATTTGAGCCGTCTTTGTGCATGATTCACAAAGTGGGGCGTTGCTGGAACTTGTTAAAAGAAGATGTACAGCTCAGCGCTTCTTCCATTTCCATTTGCTTGATTTGAGGGAATAAGACTTTCAGACATTGAAATTAATATTATTTGCAGCAGAAAAGAGCTATTTAGAATTTACGCTCATATGTCACACGAGGTAATCCTTTCAAAACTAAAAATGAAATCTACTTTGGGACGTATTGTCCCGTTAGTCTCGAAGGGGGTAAATTTTGCAGTTACGACGATTCGCACAGCCGTTTACACGGGACGTAATTTCCTTCCAGTTAAGGATATTGTTAATCAATTCTTTAAAGCATAATCAAATCTCTGTAGCTTGTTTGTTGACCGTGTAGGTTGACTTATGCATCTTCTTTTCGATTGAATATAACTGCTTAAACTTTTACAGAAATAATTTTCAATCTCTCACGCATGATACCGTTACGCAGGTGATTTGGGAAGACTTAACTGTTGATCATTTACTCCATGAAATGCATTTTTAGGGTTATAAATACAAGACTGTCGATGCTTTATACCTTATCTTCTTATGTTCTCGTAATGCGTATCATGTACATAATCAAAACACCGCCTTAGTGAGTGAGGGAAGTAAACACTTTCATTGCATTTCACATAGACTCCACGAAATCTATTAAATCGTGGAGACCCTGCGCTGAACATTTATGTGCTAAAATAAAGCTTATAGGCGCTAATTGATGGGTTAATTAACGAAATAAAACTGTTGAAAACAGACTGGATGCAACTGGAGACTCGGAAACAAGAATTTACAGCGTACTTTAAATAATCTGCTGATGTCTTTGCAGAAATCTTAAGAATGCTTTTTATTTAAATGGTTTAAATTTTAAGTTCATTTTTTAATTCTGCAAGTAAATGGAATCAGAAAAACGGAATTTACAGCTATTTTTAAATATTTTTATTCTGCAGCTGTCTCTATGCGTAGTTTTTAATGCTTGCAATGCATGAGACGCTATATGCAAAGTATCCTTTATTTGGAAGTTATATCTTATAAAAAGGGAAAAAAATTTAATTTGCATTTTTATATTTTGCTTATAATTTTGAAATTTTTCTTTGCTTGGCTGATCAAGCAGGCCTGTGGAGAGTGTATTGCCTCTTTTTTTTTTTTTTTTTTTTTTTTTTTCTCTTTTTTTTTTTTTTTTTTTTGGATGAATTAAGGCGTGTGTGCGCGCACCTGTAAATCTCATTGATGAATAGGCAATTTCAGAAAGCATTTTCATGTTTTATGGATGTGTAATGTGTCTGACATGCTATAATGCGATTTCGTGTTTGAAATTTTTATGAAGAGTTGCTACGAAATGTGTATAAAGCTTTCTTCTATTTTATAGTGTACGCAAGATATCCTTTTGAGGATTCTTAGTGCTCGGCCTTGACCCGGAATATCTATTTATTGTCTTTAATTCAGCGTGATATAAAGAAAATTAATTGTCATGTTAGTCAGGTACAATGATGGGCGAGTGATTAAAACCGTGCCATTATTGATAGTTAACTTTGGCTTCCGTTTTCGACGCTTGAACGAGTTGCCTGGCTAGTTGCTAGGAGTTTTCGTGGTTTACCTCGCATGTAACGTAAATATGGGTCAGTTGTCTCAGAATATCCTTCACGAAAGCATTACTGCATTGAGACCGGTAACATTAGTGTGTTTTTCTATGACTAAATACATTCCAGTCATCCGAAGTTAACGAATATATCTGTTTATTAATTTGGTAAATTCTCTTAACTAATCAAATATGAGAACAGTGGTCTCTAAACTTTGTCGATTCAGAGAATCTTTAAAACTCTACTGCGTTTTTCTTTCTTTCTCCGAAGTCCAACGGGAACGCAATTAATAGTCCCAGAAAGGCTATTAATTCCGGTTTGACATTTTGCATCGATTCACTATAAACGTTGATTCACTTTTCAAACTGTTGCCACAAAATATTGTAGCCCTTTATTATTTTTAAAGAAATTAAATAATGAAGAATCTGCATAAATGCATGTATGTTTCTCACGCTGTGATAAAACAACGGTACCTAGAGCCATCCAATTTTGTATAACGTATTTCTCCAATCGAACATCGGCACTTGGAAGCCCGAATGTGAATTTGGAATTTGTTTGATTATCGATTTTATATTTTGTAAAATTTTAACGAATTTTTTATTAACAAACTCAACGATTTCGGGGCGAGCAATGACAACACTGTACAGAGGGGAGGGGAGAAACATTTTTATCTCTAGTACGCGAGATTGTGTATCGAAAATTCTAAAGATAAGCTCATTTTAAAATTATTTGGCGGTGTTGCTGTTGAATGGATTTTATGGTTTAAGTGCGAAGAACATGATATTTAATAAATAAAGGTAACACTCAAAACGCTGTTAATAAATTTTTCGCGAGTGCTAAAAAATGTTCCTAATATTCTCGTAATGTCAAAGAACTACTCCGACATATTGTTCGTCAGTATTAATTACAAGCAAAGAATAAAAGTAAATTTAAAATCAAACCAAATTGAAATGAAAAAATACAAAAGCATAATACATATATATATTTAATGGCCGGGCGCTTTATTTAACAGCCATTACTCTTGTGCCACTGCAAGGACCGTAAGTGGTGGGCATTTCATTATGGAAGCACCTAATAGTGGCCACCTTTGCCTCCTATCAAGGAACAAACAGTTACAACCATGCCTTCTCCGGTATTCGAACCCGAGCCCATCGCTACGGCAGTCAGGATCACTAATCGCTACACCCGCTGGGCGGCTAAAAAACATAATATATAGAAAGAAAATTCTAGAAAAACAACAAAAATGCATTCGAAAAGATATTGTGTTTGAATTATGTAAACGTTCGAACGAGTCCTGAGTACAACACTAATAAAGAGCTGAACTCAAGAATGTTTGCTAATGCACACACATATACATATCTATACGCTTCTATTAATTATTGTTCATTAATCAGAAGTTAGTTTGTTCCCCCTTGAAAAGTCAACTAATTTCTGGTGAATGACGCTAATTACTTTTCATATTTAAAAAAAAAAAAAGAATTTGGATTTGCTAGGTTACAAAAAGCACACTAGGTTTATCCACCTAAAGAGGGAGATGCCGTCATGGAAGACTTTCTAAAGGAAAATGGCTGTTATTCATGTTATACATGAGAAAAATCATTGAAACATCCATGCAGCCAGCCTTTTGCCGAAATTTGAATCCAGATAGAGATCTGAGTATTGCTTTTCTGCTTGGATAAGTCTGGATGGTTTAAGTCTGTGAAATTAGCAGACAAAGAGTTAAGAGACAAGTTAGTAAATAAAATCCACGTTAATAAATGCTCAAAAATTATAAGTATCTCATTATTTTTAAATAAAGGAATTTATGTCAGGGGGATCTTATCTTCTCGACTCTGTCAGCGAGGTCTTGTCCTCTCAGACAGTGCGGAATACAGGCCTTCAGAATCAGTTATAAAGTTCTAAGTGAATCACATTCAGAAAATGTGACAAAATGCAAAAACACGAAGGAAATTTAAATTTTTGCAAAAAAATATTCGCCTGAAGTGTTAGCTGATAATTAACAATAATTTTTGGAATGCCAGTTTTTTTGGGGGGAAAGAAATTGTATGATCCTAAAAAGATTCAATAAGAATCTTGAAATCGTTGCGATTTAGTTTTTAATTAAGTACTTGATTATTTGTTGTTTTATCTGATGAATGTTGGAGACTAAGGAACATTCTCTTTTTTAATATGAAATGTATTGTGAAGCGAAACTTTTGATATTGTCTCGTCCCGTGTTGGCATTCGAAAAGTCTCGTCACTCTCTTTTACGTGGTGTCTCAACGTGCTAGTTAAAGGAATACAAAGTCTATTTACTGTAAAGGACTTGCTGTCAATTAATTGATAACAACTCAACTCCGACTCAGAAATATCTCTCCCACTACCCCTCGAGCGTCCAGTCGTTCGCCAGTAGTGGTCATAAGTTGGACGTCATCGAAATATGTTCCCCTCTAGTTTCCATGGCAACTGCTTGACGACCCCATTCGCATCACTGGCTTGGTGACGTCAACTTATTAACAGTCGAGCTGTCTGCATTTCTGCCGCACTTTGTTTCTTGTTATTAGATTGGGATATTTGAGAGTGTCGTTTGGAAGGGGGGCGCAAAAGAGAAGGAGTAGTAGCACACTAGCAGCCTGCAAGAATTTTTTTTTTGTTTGTTTGGCTGTGTATGTATCTTTTTTAAATTTATTTTTTCTTCTGATGCTTGGATATGGAATTAATCACCCGTAACTAGTAACAGTATATCGTATTTCTAATAATCTTACTGTTTTGTATCGATTAATCGATTCTGGATATTCGAATGAGCCAGTTGTAGAGAAGGTCGATTTTGCGGGCTTAACCGCTAATCCAAACGCTGAATCGAATTCAAATTTTTGATTTATGCCTGTACCTATTATCTTGAGGTTAAAGTAAAGTTGTTTGACGTTGTTTTCAAGGTCATCTAATGTTGTTCTTATTTTGTTTTTAAACAGAGGTGAAAAAGAAACGGGTGATAGGTCTTAGATTTTTCGAATTTAGGATTTGGGTGATATAGGTAATTTATTATTGATAATTTGCGTTTTGTCGTGCTGACATATTTTTTTTGTAATTAAATAAGAAAATTTTGCAAACATCAGAGCCGGGACAAGGGTGAGGCATTTGCCTGAGGTGAATCACTAGAAGGGGCGCCAAACTTATTATGCAAATTCGAAAATTATTTTAATTATGTTTTTAAATTTGTTGGTTATTATTAGGGGAAATAAGTTTCGGCAAAGTTAAATTAATAAAAGCAAAGTTAAATTATTATTCGGCAAAGTTATTCGGCAAATTTATTTGGCAAAGTTAAATTACAAGAAATCCTGGGAATTAATGCAATGTGTATTTCAATGTTATTTCTTATTTATCAAAAAAGGATTTCTTTAACATTTCCATTTGAAAGTTATAAATAATTGGCTATATTATTTTCCTGAATTTATAAAGCTACGATTAAAAAATGCTTTAAGAATTATGATATTTTGATTTAATACAGTTACTTTATATAGGGTATCTATATATATTTACCTTTTTGCCTCAGGTGAAAAAATATCTTGGCACGGCTCTGGCAAACATCAGTGTTTCTGTTTATATTAATCGTACGGTTCTGTGTATTCAATTCCTGGAAATCCGCAGCTAAAAATGTATCAATATCGGTCATCGATTTTGGTTTAATGGGTGTTACGTGTGAAAATTTGAACTTCAGCTGTTAGCATTGGATGGTCAGATGATTTCTTGAAAGTCCACAAGAAAATTTTACTGGCCGGAGGGGAGAGTTACGATTCTAGCAAATTATTACATCATTAAATTTGATTTTAATTATTTAATTTTAGGGCAATTCGTGTATATTAATAATAAAATTCATGTATATTATAAAGTACAGTGTTGCTTTAGGGCAAAAACACATACACTGCATATTTACTATATATGCATCAATAAAAACACACACACATTTTGTTATTTATTCAGAAAGGAACAAAACATCCATTTGCCATCCCTCATGGGCGCCTGTGGATCAAATGGTTGGCAGAGTAAGTTAATACAAATAATTATATGAGTTCAGATTCAAATCATCTATAGACATTAGCTTTCTTTTTGGAAAGGCGGGACTTAAAATCCCTCTATCCAAAAACCTCTTGGAGAGATCGGTGGTACAAGATATCCAGATTCACATATAGTTTAGGATAAATTATTTATTACGTAAAGCCTTCGCGGGGTATCAGCTTTAGAAGGCATGCGTTTATGAAGAACTTCCTACTCGAAATTAGCTCGTATTCACATTATATATAAAGAAAGTCGCATGCAACCATTATTAGTTTTGGAAAATCGAATTTAGGCAAAGATGGTGGATGGTCTCGATCACATGTAGGTCTAGTTTGAGCAAAAGAACTTTCTATAAATCTGGAGTAGATAAATAATACAGAAAAGTACTTTCTTTTCGTTTTATTTTTAAGAAAAATTATATATATATATATATGTATATATATTTTAAAACACCTTTTTTTCATTATCTTCATGTTCAATCAATTAATTATACTTCTTCATTACTTGAAAGATAAATTATAGTCTAGTGTATGTCAATATTGCATTTTCGTGGATTTTAATCCAAAATTCCTTAATTCCTCAGACACGTACCTTCTTCTCACACCCCTCGCCGCCAAAAAAGATGTCAAATAGAACATGATGGGATATATTCTTCCACTGCAATTCAACTGTTACATCTCCCTGTGACAAGCTCCGGAAACGCGCAGTCGCAGTCTACGTCAATGACGTCACAAAACTCAGCTGATCGTCTCTGTCTACGCTTTAGCTGGAGGGTACATGCAGCCACAGCAAGAATAAGAAAAGAATAAAGCACATTTTCTCGCGTCTGCAACTCTTACCGAATATCTTATCGGCAGCTGAATTTTTCTCTCTCTCTCCCTCCTCCCCCAACCGCTAGCTTTTCTTCATCGTCGTCACCCTTCGCTTCTGCACGTGCTGATGACAATGTCCGTCCGTCTGCGTTTTACGTGGACTTTTGAAAACTGCCTTTATTGATATTCGGATTTTTGATTGAAGGCTGATAGCGATCAGTCTAGCGTCTGCTTGCTCACTTCAAAGCTGTTTATTTATACGCGCCGTTACCTTGTGTTGAGTGATTCTGTAAACAACTTTGTTTATCAGCTTGTCAATTAAAAAATTGAGTTTAAATTATACAATTTATGAAGGTAATGTGCCTTTTGTTGCTTCAGAAGAGAATTTTATCTAGAAAGTGGAAATACTATTACAGTTAACTCCTAATTAACCGGAATAAACAACGTTCGCTCATTAAATTAAAATGGCGGTTCATATGAAAACAATTTAAAAACATAGGGAAAAAGAAAATCCGCATTATATTTAACAGAAAAAGCTATTAAAAATTTACCTTCATTTTGCCAGTTTAATATAAAGAATAAGTTTATTTAAATTAAATTTATATTCAAAGCAAAAAGAACACACTGTAAATTCACATATTCAATGCTAAGCAAATGCACATTTTTTTTTTTTTTTTTAAGTTTTTCTTTCTGCTTTTGAACCGACTAAAAATAAGAATCACCGTCTTAGAGTAGTCATTCGGGTCTTGTTGTATCCTCATCCGTAATCAATTCTTAATTGAAAGAAGGAAACGGATTTTTATAATCGGATAGAGCTCTTGTAATAGTTAGCATGTCACGTGGAATCAGTGGCATAGCTTGAGCTCTTGCCACCCTGGTCGGTCTCTGAATTTGCCGCCCCTTTTGATATAACTAAGCAAATGTCAAAATGATATATAGAGAATTAAATTAAAATTTTTTGTTTATCTTTGAAGAAAAATTTTAACTTTAAAAATTCGTTATTATTGTGCTTGTTCCCCCCCCCCTTTCTCAAAACCGTCGATCGTGACATCGTAGAGGTTTACTTGATTGCTCCAGTTGCTGTAATATAGACACTGTAGAAAGATTCCTTAAGCACAAAATAAATATTTATGATTCTTAAACGCAAAATAAACATTTATAGTTATAAAATATTTTCTAAATAATAACCGCAGCACTTACAACAATTGCGAGAAAAGTTCGCACTAATATTACAGTATTTGGAATTTTGTTCTGGGTCTTGTATTTTAGAACAAACTGCAAAAATCCGTAAGTCACGTTCCTGTGTTCCTTGTCACGTTCCTGTGTCGTTTTCCCTAGCAATAACGGAAATGAAAATCTTGAAATATGTCTCTCTTAACAAAAAAATCTTCATTATTAATGTCACCATATCATAATTTAATTGGTTCAAAAATCTTCGTTCAAAAGTTTTGATGGAATAACAAAGGTATAACAAGAGTATCTTGAAATCATATGCTGATTTCTTTAAATACTTTACCTCGAGTAAAAGCTATTGTTTCCCTCGATTGAATTCGGTATGCAATTCAGAATTTTATTCTTTACGTGCTTCGACGATCAACGTGACTAACTCCAATAAAATAGTTTCAGGCGAATAATGCCGCCCCCAAAAAATGTACCACCCGGGCGGCCCGCCCCCTCTGGTTACGCCATTGCGTCGAAGTAGTTATTCGAATGCCGTTATATTCCACTTCATGCAGGATTACTATTAATTTCAAGTACTTTTTACTTCCAGATTCTTTTATTCCCTTCAGTTATAATCTACGTTCCATTTATTTCAGCGGTAACTGAATCAAAATATTAAAACAATGTAGTTTTGTTTTGCATATGCTATTCTGAGAACTTGATTGGAATTTGACAGGTTTATTATTTGCTTGTGTTTTTTAAGAGTATTGCTTGAGTATTTAGAGGCAAGTGTATAATTAAAGTATAAAGAATCCTAACTTCGATATAGCAGTAGTGTAAAATTTCTAACTATTGCAAAATTTAATAATAAAATTATAAATTTTATAAAAATGCTGCAAAAATTTGTAAAAACAGAGAAATTCATGAGATGGTGGTTTTCAACAAATTATTTCAAACTTATTGTGATTTTTCAAGGAAAAAAAAATAGAAACATATTCTTTTTTTAGTGTTCTTTGTTTACGTCGCAAAACATTGCTCAGTCACAATAAGAGCCTTTCATCCATAAATAGACGAAACGTATATAGCCAGCCTATAACTTAGCCTTAACTTACTTATACGACGAAGTGTTTCGTTTGGTTTTATTGAAAAACCAAAACCAAACGATTTTCCACCGAAAAACATAACAAATGACAAACAGTTGGTTATATCGTAAATAAAATGTACTTTAAATTACATAAATTAGCCATGTTATTTAAAAAAGTAAAGATTGTCATTTTAAGAAGTGGGTCGCCCTTTAATACCTCATATTGTTAAAAATTGCATATTGGTCAACTTTTAATGCTAAATTTTAAGTTTGTTGAATGCTAATTCTGTAAGAACTAAGAATTTGTGAAGCTTCGTGGACGATAAATTAAAATATGCTATGTTTCATTCAGTGGCAACACTTGCTAAGTTGAGTAGAAGATAAATTCATTGTAACATAGCATATAGAATCATTTAAAATTACGCGTTATAATTATAAACGTTATGCGTAATTATGAATAATTGCGTACGTATTTATAAATGAGTTATAAATAATTGTATGTATTTACAAATAAATGTACGCAAAAAAATTTTCGTAAGAACATATTAAAGAAATTTCGAGCATCGGTATAAAGTTTTTTTTTTTTTTTTTTTTTTAATGCGGTTAAAGTGAAAAGAAGATCATGCGTTTGGTTTTAGAACTTATTTAAATAAAATTTAATGTATTTTCGAAATTATTATAGTCTATTCATTTGCAAAACACATACCACAATGTATGCCTAGGCATACCAGAAAAGAATAAGAGAAAATAAGAGAAAAAATAAGAGAAGAATCAATATTCTTCTTCAATAAATTAATTGAAATGAGGGTTTTTTTTCTTTTTATACTTCCATTCGTATATTTTCCAGAATGGATAGCAACTGCATTTTGATTGTTAATAAATGTACCTTTAACCCATTAATATTCTCCAGATGTTTCCAAAAGTATGTGTTTTCATTAAAGTTAGTATTTGATCTCGGCGAAATAAAAAAAATGGCGACGCATAATAAGAAATACTAATTTAGATTCCTGTTAATTCAGTTGTGATTATTACATCATGCTTGGGTGATTTTTTTGCCGTTATAATATTAATGACTCATTTGCTGCCCATATATTCCATCATAAATAATGAGAGTTTAGATATCTCCATGCGATTGCAATAAATTTATTATGAAATGTTCGAATGAAACATATAAAAGCGTTAATATTTTATATGGCTCTCTGCTATTTATTGCGTTTTTTAATAACGTATCAAATTACCAGCACAACGTTGTCAAGTGGATGATGGTTGTTATGATTAATTTTTCTCACTTCGATTTAACGTTGCGTGTGTATTAAGTCCAGTCGGTTGTAGGAATTAGATATACTGTTGGCAAGGCTTGCGTCCATGTTTACCCAAGTAACAGGGTTGCCAATCTTGTTGCATAATCATGCCAATCACTTGGCGATATTTTTTTGAACCCGAGATTTGGGAAGCTCTGGCAAAGTGCGCTTTTCTATACACCTTTCATCTGTTATATTTCTGTACGTTAGATTTTATTATATTTGTAAAAGTAGAACTGTAAACGTCCGGATTAACTAGATTTATTGCCCGTTCTTAAAAATGTATTTATTTTATAAATAAAGTATTAATTTATATTATAAATTTTTGTAAAATAATTTTCTTATAAATAATTTACTAATTTGTTTTTTAAATTTTATAAAATAATGTATAATTTTTTATTTATTTACTGTAATGTGATTTTTTTTAGCCCTCATACTATATTTTATTTTAGCACAGTTAAAATTTTTATACGATCTTACATTTCCGAGGAACAAAAACACATTTTTTAAATAAATTAGGGAAGGAAAATTTTTGTTTCTATAAACTCTGAAATTTAATCGTTTTCTCATTTTTTTAACACTCAAATTATATTTCATAACGTAAAACGAAACAAATGAACTCTATCTCTTAAAAGTAAAGGCGTTATGTATTTGTAATCGCTGTAAAATAATAAATATAATGCTTAATTTAGATTTTAAATAAATATTATAGAACCTTAGATAAATGAAGAAAATACTTTCTTTTATTTCCCTTAACAATCGATTAAAATAAATACGGTTCCATTTTTTCCAAAAAAAAAAAAAAAACAGCGATAACAAAAATGACCAAAAAAACAGCGTGGACAAAATGACCTTTGGTGATAGATTATTATATAGTTTGAATTAAACGTTGTACTATTTGGACAGTATACACGTTCAACAATGGGACCAAATACATAAATTACTTTGTAATTTACTTTTTTTTTCTTTGACATTCTTTTAAATTGTAAAGGTATTAATACCAGTAAATAAACGTAAATAACAGAACATTTTTACATGCATATCAGTAATCTGCAGAGTAGTAAACACATCATTTGTTACCTGCTCTTGGCGTTCGTTTTATTTATTGAAAACAGTCAGCATTTTATTATGTAAAGTCTACCGTGGAAAAAACGCTGTTCGTAGCTTTTAATTGCCAATTAAAAAGCCATCCATCTTTGCATATGCATTTATTCTCATCAGTTATTTTTTAGTTATAAAGTTTTTTAAATGGAGGAAATGTCCTATGGCCTCTAAAAAACAAGAATCAGGTTTTCTTATTAATTGCTTGTTATGCTGTTTTACATTTTCCCCCTCATGTTGAAAACGTGGCTGGATGGATTACATCCAAGCATTGTTTTCGGCATGGAAACTTAAATTGGTAATTTGATATATGCGGAAAATACCTGATATAACCCCCTTTCTTTTTTACATACTCATTTTCCTTTAAATATTCAGCACAGTCACGGCGAATCTCGGTGCACTTTTCGTAAAACCTGAGCAAATCGACATTTCATACTTGCGCACGAACAGGTGGATTATCCAGATGACTTCATGTCGGACTTCGTAGCTTTTTCCATGTCTAAGACGCTTGATTTTGAGGTGAAGTCATCTGATGCCATATCAGGAGCATAGGCTAGATCCTGAAGCGGATTAATATTGTAGAGGCTACAATTTATAAGGCTCGTAAATAGCCGATTGAATAAGACTGATGAATATTGATTAATTGGACTCGAATTCCAATGCCAGCGAGAAGCTGGCTGTGTGAGTGTTCCTGTTCCCCCACGTCCTTTTATGTAAGTAACCGTCATGCATTTTGCCGTTACAAGAACAGTTTAATATAGTTCGTAGTACAGAAGGTTGTAAATAGAGTGAGTGCATGACATCTATAGATATACATTGATGATTTGATATTGGAGATCTCCTTCAGGTATTACTATACATTAAAAGCATTCCTCCTGCTTGTTTTCTGAAGTGATCTAGCAAAATAGAAGTTGGGATTTCTATTCCTGGTAAGGATACGGTTGATTTTTCAAGATCCCTTCATGAATTGACTCTTCGATGTGTTTCAGCTTGGTAATGAAATATAAGTGTTAAAAAAAAAAAAAAAGCGCTTAATGAGGAATATACTGAGTCATGAAATTTCAAAAATCCTAACAGTGAATAAAATCCATAAACCTTGTTCTTCAGCATATTTGTGGAGTTTCTGTAGAGATGTTCCATCAATTGGGCGTCATAGCAAATTGTGTAAAATGCTGCCATCTTTTGTTAACAATACCCAGATCCAGATGATGTTATTCACTTCACTAATACACGTAAGGTAGGTAGCCCAACAATCTGACGTCAATCGTGATGCAATCTTTCTGCCAAGTACTACAAGCCGATTATCTTTTTGCCACAAACGGAGACTTACTTGATCCCTCAGGTAAGTCACTGATGTCAAGTCTGTGTTTAGTCACTGAGCAGTCCCTCGAAAATACATATATATTATCTCGGTAATTAATAAACGAGGTACTTAATTGTTGGACCTATTAGTTAGTACACTATAGTGTATACATTATATAAATAATGAATACGATATTTTTTAACAATAAAATTGTTTTTCATAACGTAAAACGAAATAAATGAACTATTTCTCTTAAAAGTAAAATTAAGACGCTATTTATTTCTAATCGCAGGAAACGGTTATTCTTATGGGGTTCTCAATCAGGGAGGGGGAATGCGATCTATCATTTATTTACCTGTTTAGTTTATGAATATAAAAAACTACTTTTATTCAAGTTTGGGTATTTATCAACATTTTCTTTGTCTTTTGTTGTTTAATTGATAAAACAAGTTAAAAACTAACCTAAATTTGTTTTTATCTATTTTCGGAGTTTGGGAAAGGAGGGGGAGGATCTTCTAGCAATAGTGAAAGGGGTGCATGGAGGAAAAAAGGTTGAGAACCACAGGTTTACTACATTCAGGAATACAATATAAGCTCCAGTGGCGGAAATTTTTATATCCATAAAATTCGCATTTTCATATACGTATTCGTCAGAAACACATCAATTAGCTTGCCTTCATTAACTGTCTTAAGTGACGAAACTACTCAGAGAATAAATATTTCGGTGACTTTTATAAACAAAATGTAAAAGATTTTCAGGAAGTGTTACAAATTTATTAAAACCATCGAATTTGTGCGTATTCTGCAATTATACTGTTAAAACTTCTGGCGGTCACATGCATTGCAGTAGAACATTTTTGGACTTTAGTAGTTCAGAGACAAACAAATAGGTATGAATTATAAACTTTGTGTGAATTTTAGACATTTTGTGGCGACATTTAAGTATGTCATCCCGGATATTAAATCTGTCGCAAGTGGTTAGGGAAAGTTGTTGTAGTAATTCCGGTAATCATTTCAGGTTTAGTAGAAGCAACTGGTGCGAGAACGAGAGATCGAATGCTCGATATAAACTAATCTGTGGGTATATTATCATTAAAATTGGACTTTGATCGGAAAGATTAGTAATCGGTTTGAGGGGATACTTACGTAGTAGTTTTTTCTGTGTTAATGCAAATTCCTCTTACGGAATAATTACTGATATTATTGTTTTATAAGGTATGATTAACTTCAATCCGTTCTGCAAATATCGTAAATTTTATTGTGTTTGTAACACCGTGTTTTATTGTCCGTAAAAGGAAAGGAAGTTTTCTTCGTCTTGATCTGGTCTTTTCATTCGTGTTTTCTTTTCTCCCCCCTTAAATACTTTATTTATTTATTTATTTTAAGTTTTAAAAGGAAAAGAACCACTCATATTTTTATTATATTAATTGTAGCTATTTTTTAAAAACAGTCGTATTGTGTAGACGCTTCTTACATCGCTACCATTGTGGGTACAGACTGTAATTCTTCATCAGGATTCGAACCATGGGTCTACCAGTTGCTAGTGAATACGCTAATAGTCTACATTAAAAGAGCATTCACGTATGAATGGGATAATTCCATGTTACTCTACGAATGAATTTTGCTATTTCTTCCCTTCCCTGTCTCTTTTTTTCCCTCCAAAGCCCAAAGGGGCGATAGCCTCATGGAGATAAGAAAGGAAGGAGGGGCCAAGCCCGCACTGTGAGTGAAGCACTGCTCCGAGGCTTCGGTCTCCAGAAAGGGTGTTTTTTGTTTACATTCAGAAGCTCTCTTCACAGCGCTCCCATAGTATTTTGACACACGACAGTTCGATACAAATCGAAAAACAGGACAGTTTCGCATTAAAGAAACATTTATTGTATGAGGGATAATAGCAATTTGTATAGTTTAGTAACATTTACGCAGAAATTACAAATTAGTTATTTTTCGATAACTAACAACAGCGATTTTGATTATGAGTTTGTTTTATAAAATTCTAAGCTGTTGAACTACAAAAATATAGATTATAGCAAAAATATTATGCTTAAAGAATGCAAAATACCTTACGGTACCTTTAAAATTGTATACGTCTTTCGATACCCTTGATAGAGTATTCGCTATTTTTATTCTATGTTCCAAACGCATAGTGAATGCCCAGAAATTAAAGATTTGCACATGCCGAAAAATGAAAAATATGAAATATGTATGGAAAGCAAAAACCATGTATCTGCCTTTAACAAAATACGTAAATATTTATTAAATTATTTATAAATGTGTCTGAAGTGAAGGATATATTCATGCACAAACTCCTGTGAAAGTTACTGGGAAGAAATCTAGTTATTAAATGTGTCTCAATTTACAATGATTATAAATATTATCTGAATATATAATGACCTTAACATTGAATTGTAAACATAAATTGAAATCCTGTTGACAAGTACGTTTATAAAACTATTTAAGCAAGAATTGTTCATACTGGAAAGTAATCTGTTGAAAGGTATTGTAAAGCAAATTCTATGAGATGCGTAGTTAAGGAAGTAATAAAGAAGTCCTACCTCTATGGACTATTAGTCTCGAAATGGCATTTCGCGCCAAATCACTAAAAGCGTTGAATCACATTTTTCAAAGTGTTGCCGCCAAATATTATCGTCTTGTATTTATAGTTAAGGAATTTAAATAATGAAGAATCTGCATGAATGTATGTATGTTTCTCCCATTGTGAAATAATTTTAAAAAAAACCATACCTACAGAGCCATCAAATTTTGAGTAGCATAGTCCTCCACCCGAGTATGGGTACCTAAAAGCCCGAAGTTTGAAACTGTTTTATTATCAATTTCGTATTTTTTAAA
Organism: Stegodyphus mimosarum; assembly: GCA_000611955.2. NCBI lineage: Eukaryota > Metazoa > Arthropoda > Arachnida > Araneae > Eresidae > Stegodyphus > Stegodyphus mimosarum. Next base: position 450,389 of record KK118150.1, on the reverse strand, counting down.
ACTTTAATGAATTTTTGATTAAAAAACTGTATGATTTCAAAGCAAGCAATGGCAACACTGTATGCAAAAAGGACTTTTATCTCCAGCGCGCGAAATTGTGTATCGGAAATTCTAAAGATATGCTGTTTTTAAATATTTTTAACCCAAAGCCTAAAATGCTCTAAAAATATATATGTGCGTGTAAGTGAAAAAAACGCCCGTTTGGGGTTAATATAAAATCTGAGAGCTGTCAGATTTTTTATTTATTTATTTATTTATTGCTTACAAATATTAAGATCTGTGTGAATTCTAGTAGACGATCTGATCCGTGCCCCACTTTGTCGCAGAATACTTGCTGCAGATGGTTAAAGACTATACTAAATTTGACAATGTATTTCTTTGCAATTCTGTCAGAATTAGGGTTGCCATTTTACCAAAATCTTGAATAATAGTGGACATTTTTTATAAATAAGCTAAACAAATAGATTTAATTCAACTGACTGTAACTTGAGAATCTTGAAAGAACTACTGTGCGAAATGTGGAACTTGAAATTTTCACTTTGCATATCAATGACGCAATGAACCGTCGATTTTGAGTGAATTGTAACTGTGGGTAGCGTTATCTAACTTGTTTAATAATTCATATGAAGAAACCGATACCATAAAGGAGATGTAAGTCAATAGGTAATTGTGATATCTGTCCCTTTTTACAAGATTTATCAGCATTGGTCTTAGATTTCTCCAGAGAATCGCTGTTTAGTTATTTAGCAATGAGAAAATGCCGTTGCGACTGACTGTTAAAGTTGTTTATCTTCTTGGAAAGTTATAATGCTTTTAAATTTCTTATATTTGTTAAGCTGATATAAAGCTAAAAAGATACATTTTAGAAAGCAGAATGTTTTTGTTGGTGTGTGATTCTATGTCGGTGGTTGATGTATCTAAGGAGAGTTGCCTAGATTGATGCATGCTTCGTAAGATGATAAGTATAAAGATAGACTAACAAAGAATGGGTGAGTATTAACATATTTTTCCCCGATGGCGTAACATTATTTAAAACAAGTGGATATGAAAAGTAATTAATTTATTATCTATAGCATTTTAGCCCAAAGGGGCAATTTGCCCAGAAGGGCTATTAATTTCGTTTTGGCATTTTGCGTCCTCAACTATAAAACGGGGTTTCCCTTTTCAAATTATTGCCACCAAATATTAGAGCCCTGCATTATATTTAAAGAAATTAAGTGATGAGACATTAAATTTTGAATAACGTAGTCCTCCACTTGAATATGGGCATCTGGAAGCCCGAATTCGTTTTGTTATCTATTTCATATTTTGTAAAATTTTGACGAATTTTTGATTAACGAACTCAACGATTTCAAAGCTACATTGGCAACACTGTACGGAAAGGAAAAAAAAAAAAAAAAGTTTTTGTTTGTAGCGCGTGAGACTGTGTATCGGAAATTCTAAAGATGTACTTTTTCTAAATTATTTTATAATATTGCTGAATTTTATGGTTTAAATGAAGAACTTGATATTTATAAAATAACGGTAACGCACAAAACGTTAAAAAAAGCCTCTTTGGGTGTAATATAAAATATGGAAACTTTCAGTTTTATTATTATTATTGTTATTTACTTATTATTTTTTGTGTATTTATTTATTACCCTGTTTATCGAACATAAACTGCAAACACTGGACTTGGAATTTTGTAATTAAAAGAAAAGTCCTTTAGAAGATTTCAGTTCTAGATGATATAAAAACATTTTTGAAAAGTCAACGCTTGTCTTTAAAACTTCGTAGAATACCAACTGATGTGAAAGAAGTGGAATAAAAAAGGGCTCTGTTGTTCCGCGTAATAAAATTTACTCGTTATTCTGTGCAACTTCAGTAATATTAAATTGTTTTAACTTTAATTTTTTTTTATTATTTTATTTTAAAATATCTGTTTTTGTAAAAAGCAAAACATTTAATCAGCGTTTGATGTTTTTACTACTTTATTACATTTTATTTTTTATAATATATAGTGTGGGTTATGTGCAATTTCAGCTTCTCGTGATAGGATAAACAAGAACATTTTCCCTTTCAGCCATTTTTCATTCAGGGTCAAATCAAAAACTGAAAGCGCCGTAGAACGCCATGTGACTGCGAAATGCGTGTAAAGTGATGTCCACCCGACACCTCGGAAAACTTCGTTTGGACGATGGCCGTACGTAATAAATAAACCAGGGTGTTTTGAAAATTTGATTACAATTCGGTATTAATATAATCTTGAAATATTTTGAGAATTTTACATCTTGAAAACTGTAACCCTGAAAACGAAAAATGAAAACTTTTGAGAATTTTACTAGCATTAACTCTGTATTAAAAATACAATGCTCCAAAGAACCGCGAAAATAGTCAGTGATACTGCTATCACAGTTTTTAGTAAATAGATTCATTATTTGATAGATTTTTAAAATAGTGATCTTTATCGTAGAAGAGATTATCACGCCATATATATATATAGTCATCTCCCGAACAGTATGGTACTATATGGAACTATATGGTATTGAAACAAAAGATATGTCTTATTTTCTGGCTGAAATAAATCTTCTTTATGCACCTTAAGAACCTTATTCTTTTTTCGATGTTTCTTCTTTCGCTCCCAATTTATTCCGGAGTCACTTAAAATCCACGAAGTTTACCTTAGTAATGTCCCCAACAATGTCTTCTCACCAACTGTAATGGAAAGTTAAAAAGGCTGAAATGCTACGATTTTTGAGGTTCCGGAACCCTTGCAGAAGGGGTTAAAAAAAATCTTCCAGAACTCCTGAAATGGGAAAAGCCAAACGATAGTTAAAACACTGTTTCACAGGGAATGAGCCATATTATAAATCTCAGTAAAAACATTATTAGTAGTTTTATTTAAATCTTCAAGTAGTTTAATCTGGAGAATAAGCTCATTTAGCTATGCAAATTAAACGAAAATTCCAGATAATGAGGGCACTCTGTAAGTAAAACAAGAACAAACATCATTAGAAATGGAAAAACCAAATAAAAATTACGTTAAGAAATATCTACACGAGAACTTACATAATATCATTCAGGTCAAACTCGCTTTAAAAAGTGTGTTTAGAGCGTCATCTTTTTATTTTGTAGTGCATCTGAATTATAAACTCTTGCAGATGAAAAAAACTCCGAAATACTATGACGCAATTTTTTAACACTTCTGTATTCCACCCAGTTTTCTTTTTTTGTATTTTCAGTGGGCACTTTTGTTTTACGCTAACAGTAATTTTTTTCATCAATCCATAATAAACAAAACGTGAGTTTGTTTTTGGGCAGAATCCATCTACTTCGGTCAATACACTGTCAGTTAAATGCGAGTTGCTTTATTTCTAGCGCCTTCTATTACCGCATTTGAGATAACGTTACTTCACTGTGCTTCGCATTGATGTAAGAATCATGCAGGATGATGAGTGGGAAGCAGATGCGGTAAATCCTCAACAGGTGCAGCAGCATTGGCGGTTGTCATAAAAATTCCTCCATGCTTGAAGTAGATTTTCCGGTAGCAGATCTTTCTTACGTAATTTACAGAACGTTTCTTCCAGAATATAATTGAAGCTGATTGGTGATCTGCATTTTAATCCAATCTATTCTGCAAACGTATGAAATTGTGGAACGATCTGTCAACTGGCATAGGCATATATCCGATTTGGGGGGGGGGGATTTGCGATTCAAGAAATGTGCAAGCTTAAAATCGGTATCATTACCAGGGTCAATATGATTAATTTTTTATTTTATTTTCTGGGGTCGGATTACAGTCAGCGTTGACTTATAATCGACATTTTCTCAAATAGAAATAACTAATAAATTAATAACTATTGTAGTAGGCAGTTAAATTAGTGAGGATAATTAAATTAGTAAAGATTTATCGTGAATGGTAAGTTTTCGTGCAAGCGCGACTCTTTTTTAATTTCTTGACATGGAAACGAGAAAAACTAAAAATTCATTTGTGAAAATCACTCGGTAATTATTTAACTTTCCTGTCATTAAGCATACGAAAACTCTGGTAAAAATAAATTCATTAGTGAAAGTTTATATCCGAACTAGGTGCAGGTGCTCGCAAATTAGAACTCCCTTCCCCAACCTCCGAAGAAAAATGTGTGAAAGAAATTTTTTTTCTTTATTACAGTTATATTTTCTGTTAAGAAGAGTTTATCTTCTGCTAAAATAAGAACATGGGTTTAAATAAAAAGGGGAGGAAGAAAGAAATTTAAACACAACTTAACTGATTTAATTATATCCCTTAGAGAAGAGAAACTTTATTTTCTCTTCCTTAATGAATGTAACTAAGCTTAAGAAACTTTATTTTTATTCTACAAAATTTTAATCTGAAGATAATTTATATAAAAACAGGTATTTTAACTCTTATCTTTTTTATATATGTAAGTTTCCTTTAAAAATGACGTATAGGAAACAGTGAATCTTCTCTTCAACGCTTGTTCCTGTACGCTTGCTTTGATTCTTCCATAATTCTTGCTTTGATTTAGAAAATATAAAAGTTTAAAACTGCTACTCAAATAATTTTTTGGGTCCAAAATTATATTAAGAAAATAAAGCTCAAGATTCTCCAAAATTATAATTATGCACGTTTTTACTAAATTTCATTTGCTTCTTTGAAATAATAAGTATATGTTTAAAAAATGGATTCTGAAATTTCTTTTCGTTAAACTTTCATTATTAACCTAAATTTTTTTCTTATTGTTAATATTATAAGAAATTATTAGTATTTTAGCGTTTCGACTCAAGAAAATTGAAGACTCGTCCCATCGTTCTTTTTCGAAATGGTTTTAGCAATAAAGAGCCAAATCTTGGCTCCCAATTGCGTGTATCTTGCCTCGCTTGAAGTTTTGGCGGGGAGCTGTCGGCGGAGATGGATTGGCCGGGGCGAAAAATGCGAGGACGGGAGTAATATCTCGGTCTCTTCTTCCGGCAGCAGACGGTGTGACCTTGAGAACACTGTCCAAATAGCTTCATTTAACTTTCACTCGAAAAACGCCTCTGGCAATCACCTAGACCGAAAAAAATAAATAACTGAATAAAAACAGTAAAAGTACTTCGCGCGCGTTTGGCGCGCTAGAATCAGTCGCATACTTGGCAGATTACAAACAAAAATTAATGCGCCCCCCCTCTGCACGCGACCGATGCTCGTTTTTCTGGTAGCTTTTTTCAGCGTGCATCTTCGCGCTCCGGCGCGCTTTAAATTTTCAATCTTGATTATTTTCTAGGTTAATTATTGTCGTTTAAGCGTTTATTGTTGATTAATTAATTTGAAAAATTCCGCAGATTTTTATAATTCGTTTAAGACTTTTGAACTGGTTAATTATGGCAAGGTAAATGTAGCCTTTTAAGTTGTAACTATTAGCACATTTCTTGGTGTTCAATTTAATTATGTTAATTTTGCTTTATTATTTTGTTTTTTGTTAATTAATTATATTTTTATTTTGTTATTGATTACATTAATGTTATCTGTATGACGTAAATCAAACTGAGTTGTTAACTGTTATGAATTGAATAACTAACTTTTACTCTTTGAAAACTATCATTGCATAATAATTAAAAGGCAAAATCAGAAAGGGGGGCGAACACTTGGTGAGAAGTATAAATTTAAAAGTTGTTGAGAAGTTTAAATTTAATAATACATACATGTTATCGCAATTTAGAAATTTATAAAAAGAACTACTTTATATTTAGAGATAACGCATTAATTTATTGATGTAACACCGTATATGTAATGTATGCACTCAAACTAAACTGTACGATTGTGAAAAATAATGATACAGTGTCGCCATCTGTTTGTTATTCGTAAAACAATTATTTAGTAGAGACGAGAGCTTAAATTTTGATCAACAGTCGAGACCGAAAAAAAACAGACAGCTATTGACCCAAGTTATATAGAAATGAGAACAGGTCAGTTAAACAACTGACAGTGATTTTGTACTGGACATTATACATTAAAAATAATTTATAATGTATTGACCGAACTTGAAATAATTTATAACAAAAAGTAATTTTTTTAATTATTTGAGTTATCGATGAATGAAGGCATGTTGCTATGGAAAGCTTCTAATTTTTATCTTTAATTATTCAAGTTCCAAAATTTCTCCTCCCGAATCACTTACGCTACCATTACGTTTACTTCATGCATAAAATGACGGCACTGTGATTGGGGGGGGGAAGCAAAATGTCAGCCTAGAATTTTCAGTGCACAAGAAGTCATCCTGAAAGTTCGAATGGTTCTACAAAATTTAATAATCTAGTTTTGTTATGTATAATTGCATATGTACACACACACGCAAGTGTCAAATAAAACACAAAATTCTAAGCGCATAATAATAATAAGTGTATCTTACAGCATGTACTATCCCAGTTTGGATCGAGATCTCTTTCGTTACTGCTTTTTTTGGGCAGGACTTCCCCCCTCTCCCACACACACCCTGCCGACGGAATAATTTTTCATTTTGAAGAATTCAATAGCATTCATTCCGTCTACTCTTGTACTGCGGGATTCAAGAATATCAATTTCGATGGTCTCCACGTTCTACTTCATGCAATTAACGGTTTCTTTCCCAAAAATTATTCTCTTTCAAATACTTTTAGAGGCCCAGCCAGTGTCCTAGTACTTAACACAACTGAATGCTGGTATTTCGACTCTAGTTCGAACCCAGTTGACTGCACGTTTTGTTTTCGTGATTTTCCTCGTGTGTAACTTGAACGTGACGCACTTTTCCTTAGAAATAAATACCTTCCCGAAAGCGTCCCTCCTGTTTGGCTGGTAACCCTTGTGCACTCTGCCGTATTCAAATAACCTAACCTAACCTTTTAGTCTCCACATGTGGCGCTTTTTATAAAAATGGTTGATATAATTCATGGCCAGATTTGGACTAATGGAACCTTTAGGTGAAGGGGCATTTAGTGACTTGTAAAGGAGAGAAGATATAAAAGGCCTTGTTGCTGTTGTTGTGACTTATCTCACTTGTCTGATAGTAACGTCAGAAGGAGCCCACAAAATTCTTCGTGGCAAGGAGTAAAAAATTGCGCCTGTCGTTGGCAAGAGCCTTGAGCACCATACAGATGACAGTACGACTGTTCTCAGTTCCGCCCCCAATTTTGATGGAGAGGGGACGGGTCCGAAAGTCACCCACTCCCCTGCCACCCGCCTCTCGAAAGGACTTTCAGCTCGCCGCATATTTAGAGTGCCTCCGTGCTGCACACACACACTGTACATTTACAAACATTCATACGTTCTCTGGGATTCGTACCCGGGCCTTCTTTGCGACAGTCAGCGTCGCTAGCTGCTATCCCGGTAGGGCGGCAGATATAAAAGCTATATTAGAGTCAACCAACAACTTTTTCCTGAATGCTGCTCCAGCAGAAAGAGTTTGATTTTATGGTCAGTCCAATATATAGTTTATCAAAATTGGCCTAAACCATACAATTAACGGATAATTAACTGGCATGGGTGGCGAAATTCTTTATGGCGCCTCCCAGAAATGTTTTGAAGGATCCGACTGAAGTAATAATAACCCAGCTACGTACACAAAATTTCTTGAGATGTTTCGTTCTGTTTCATGTTACTGGAAATCGCTGGCTTATCAGCTAATTCGTGATCAGACTTGTCTTGGTGGATTAAAGAGATTCTTATGTGCGTAGTGGAAATGTAAGGAATTAAAAACCGTATTTGAGCACGGAAAAACAACATTACTAAGATTCAATTTATGAAAAGTACTTTCAGCAATTTTGCATTTCTTTCTTGCAGTTAAATGAAACAAAAGTGCTACCAATAAATAGAAAGACCGAAAATTATCGAAAAGTTATTTGTGGCTAAACAATATATGTTAAAACAA